>JABMCL010000481.1:305000-317500 GCA_018857735.1 Alviniconcha marisindica
ATAGCATTAGATACATTTCTAAATTCTGGTGGCCACGTCCAAACATTAACCTACAGACCACAGTCTGTCACAGCCATGCCGGGACGACGTCACGGAGGTGTGTCTTCTGTTGCGATAAGAAACTTGACTTCGATCAGAACAGAGGCAGCTGCCTGTCTTTCTTGCAAACCTCTAAACGCAGCAAGCAATGAATTGACAAGCTGTCAAGTTTGGACTTCTTGAGCGTAACTTAATAAACACTTAAGACACGTGTGCTTGTACATTTAAAAGCATGGGTGCCTCCCGTTCGCTGGGAGTACTTTCGTGTCCACTGTGTGTTGACTGTTTCTCCAAGCACCCATACATTACTGACCGACTCCAACAGTAACACCTGCCCCTTTCGTGGGGACTGCCATGATTTACATTTCTATGACCCACTTAAGCCACTGCACAGTGAAAGGGAAAAGAGATCTACAGACAGAAGCACGTGCGATTAAAGTAAATCTCCATCCTTAAACAGTAATATATATGTTCATCCTTTTCCTTTCTTCTTCTTTTTTTTTTTTTTTAAATCAGCCACGCGTTCTCTTTCCTCCTTCGTCCAGAGATGAGCCTGTGCGATTGACAAGACACTAAAATCCAATATTATTACTATTAGCAACAAACCTCTCTCAAATTCCCACCCCCCACCCCATCCCCCCTCCCCCCTCTGATCGCTCGATCTCTCATTGCAGGGCCGAAGCTGAACAGCCGTGACGGCGTTCCGACACAGCATACAGTGCCTTAGACGATGGAGGAACGATTGTTGTGAACTGAAGTGCTGTGCAATCAATCACTAGCTACGTTTGCTACCAGGAGAAGGACACTGAACTTGTGTGTACTTAGTCAGCACAGTAGTAAGTGCAGGGATCAACAGGAAAGCATCGAGCCAGGTTATGCCTCGTGGATATGGTTGTTGACATTTTTAAGCCTTAAATGTAAATGCCTGCGAGTGTGTGTGTGTGTGTGTGTGTGTGTGTGTGTGTGTGTGTGTGTGTGTGTGTGTGTGTGTGTGTGTGTGCGCGCGCGCGCGCTCCTCTGCTGACAAATTTTTACTTTCTAAGACTAACGTTTTCAAATTTCCACGTAAACTGTGCGCCTCTCTGCTTGGGTCGTCTGTCTTTTCTCTCTCTGTTTGCCTCACACACGTATCAAAAATTTAATATTACCGAACAACAAGGCAGTACAGACCCGCTAAAAGAAAGTTCACTTGCAACATGTAGCATTAAATCAATCAATTTCATTCTGACCTATCCGGAAAACTGTGGACAATGTGACGGTTATGTTCCGGGAATAACTACGCGTCTCAGCTTCAGAGAACACAATTGTGTCAAAAATAATTTCATTTCGACAGTTCAGTATTGATTTGACAGCCAAAGCCCGCAACGCATTCTTCAATGACACAACAGCAAGTCGACCCCCCCCCCCCCCCCCCCCCACCCACACACACTTCCCCCTTTCCACGGCACACAGGCATAAATAACACATTACGAACTTTATCTGTTTTACTTAACATTTTCCTGATATTTGTATTTCAAGGCATGACACATATTGTGTAACATTCTCCAAACTGTGCAGTGTCCACATACTGCTCCGAAAAAAACGGTGACTTGGTAGGTGAAACAGTTTACTCTTAAACGGAAAACGAGGCGTGAGTAAGTGAGTGAGTGGGTGAGAGAGAGAGAGAGAGTGGTGTGGTGTGTTGTGTGTGTGTGTGTGTGTGTGTGTGTGTGTGTGTGTGTGTGTGTGTGTGTGTGTGTGTGTGTGTGTGTGTGTGCACGCGCGCGCGCGCATGCATGCGTTTTTGTGTGCGCGTGCGCGCGCGCGTGCGTATGCGTGCGTGTGTGTGTGTGTGTGTGTGTGTGACTTGAACAAGATGTACTATAAAGCTGTATGTGAAAGGTGTGTGTGTGTGTGTGTGTGTGTGTGGTGGGGTGATTTCAGCAAGACATGCTATAAAGCTGTGTGTAAGTGAAGGGGCTGGCAGGGGTCTGATGGTGCCGCTGCAGTCTCTCACTCAGCACGACTGGAGATTGTCGACGATCTCTGCCTCTGTCTAGCCCCATCGATCTGACGGGCACGCACAGCGACACTGACCATGCACCCTACTCCCCGCCCCTACCCGCTCTGTTTGTCGGTCTATCACTGGATCTTGCTAGGAACGGCTCTCCCTCTCTCTGTGCGTGTCTGGCTCTACAGAGACTGTGCGCCTCTCTGCTTGGGTCGTCTGTCTTTTCTCTCTCCGTTTGCCTCATTCTTTCTCCCTCTCTGGTCTGTCTACGCAGAGCTAGCGTTCCTCTCATTGAGTTGTCTTTCCTTTCTCTTTCACATCGTCTCTAGTTCCTTTCGCTGTGTGCCCCCCCACCTTCCCCAGTCTCTGTCTCTGGGCCGCACGTGCTCTCTCTACCCTCTCTCTCTGCTGTACATACTCTACACCCACCTGCCTGTATCCCTCTCTCTCTCTCTCTGGGCATGTCTGTCTATAACGACTGTGTCGCCCCTAGAGTCGGGTCCCTCCTCTTCTTTTCGTTGTCTTTTTCACAGTCGTCTTCCCCCCCCCCCCCCCCCCACACACACACACCCCTCACCCCCTCCCACCTACTTTAAACATGTCTGTCTACACTGGGTCGTCTCAGTGTCCTTTTCTCTTCACTGTCTCTACTTTCTTCTCTGCGCCATTCTGTGTCGCCTCTCTACCTGGGTTGTCTGTCTTTCGCTGTCTCTTTCACTATCTCCCCCCCCCCCCCCCCGCCCCCCCGCCGCCATATCTCTATGGGTATGTCTGTCTATACTAACACTGTGTCGCCTCCCTACCTGGGTCGTCTGTCCTTTTCTTTTTGTTGTCTCTTACACTGTCTGCCCCCCTCTCTACCTGGGTTGTCTGTCTTTCGCTGTCTCTTTCACTATATGCCCCCCCCCCCCCCCCCCGCCCCCTCTCTGTGGGTATGTCTGTCTATACTAACACTGTGTCGCCTCCCTACCTGGGTCGTCTGTCCTTTTCTTTTTGTTGTCTCTTACACTGTCTGTCCCCCTGACACTTCCTGGCGTTCCGTGCCAAGTTACCTCTGACAAAGACCAGTTACCTCTGACAAAGACCAGTTACCTCTGACAGTTACCTCTGACAAGGAACAGTTACCTCTGACAGTTACCTCTGACAAAGACCAGTTACCTCTGACAGTTACCTCTGACAAAGACCAGTTACCTCTGAGTTACCTCTGTCAAAGACCAGTTACCTCTGACAGTTACCTCCGACAGTTACCTCTGACACAGACCAGTTACCTCTGACAAAGACCAGTTACCTCTGACAGTTACCTCTGACAAAGACCAGTTACCTCTGACAAAGACCAGTTGCCTCTGACAAAGACCAATTACCTCTGACAAAGACCTGTTACCTCTCACAAAGACCAATTACCTCTGACAAAGACCTGTTACCTCTGACAAAAACCAGAGTGCATACCTGCGACATGCGGGCGGTGATAACTACGTCATTATTCTAACCGGGGCAAGGCATGCGGGCGGTGTAACAAGCTAAGATCATGGCCAGTGAATACTGTCAGTACCTTATACTCGGCAACGATGGATTGCCAGTTATACATATGCATGAATAAATACTAATTTATAACGCGCAACAAAAACAAACAGAAGCTTAAAAAATATATAAATAAATAAACAACAACAACACTGCCAGGCAGGAATATGCATGTTCACGGCGCAGAGTTCTTCATTGTCCATAATCTTTAATCTTTTCTCTCTTTTTTAAAATCTTTTTTTAAGCAGACAACGGGACTTCTTTGCGGAATAATCAATGAACAATAACTCCCAACAGCATTCACTTTGCATCTGCAACATCAGCCACTCAGTATAATCATCAGTAGTACAAGGTCTGTCCACTTTTCTCGCCCTGATATAACCGTACTGGTTGACTGGGCGTAAAACACCAAGTTACTTACTGTTCACTTTTGCTTCATACCTCTCATCCACATCAGCTTCGGGAAACAAAACGTCACAAAGGAAAACAGGCCAGCTCAAAGTTACGTTGGATGAGAGACAGAGAGAGAGAGAGAGAGAGAGAGAGAGAGAGGAGAGAGAGAGAGAGAGAGAGAGAGAGAGAGAGAGAGAGAGACAGAGACAGAGACAGAGAGACAGAGAGCAGACAGACAGACAGACAGATAGACAGACAGATAGACAGACAGACAGACACAGACAGAGACACAGAGACAGAGAGAGAGAGCACGCACGCACACAGTGGAGAGATGCTGGAATATCTCGGACACTTGCAAATCTTTAGTGACACTGAAGAGGAAGTCAGAGGGAGGAGTAAGAGCGTAAGAGAGGTATGGAGGGGATGGGGGTGGGAGGAGGAGGGGGGGGGGGGGGGGGGGCCGGAGGACAAGATGGTGGTGGCTGGACTCGGAGGCACTTGCGCGTGTCAGCCAAACGCCCGCGCAGAGGAGGAGAGTGTTCTGCATCACGCCATCTGGCAATGAGACGTCTGCTTCAGTCCTTGTCTCACCCAGTCCCTCACACTACACACTATCCATTCCTTTACTGTTCGCCCCCTCCACCGTTACACACACAGCCCTTGTCTCACCGAGTCCCTCACACTACACACTATCCATTCCTTTACTGTTCGCCCCCCCCGTCACTACACACACAGCCCTTGTCTCACCGAGTCCCTCACACTACACACTATCCATTCCTTTACTGTTCGCCCCCCCCCCCACACCCACCCTCCCCTCCCTCACACTACACACTATCCATTCCTTTACTGTTCGCCCCCCCCCTACACACACAGTCCTTGTCTCACCGAGTCCCTCACACTACACACTATCCATTCCTTTACTGTTCGCCCCCCCCCCCCCTCCCGTTACACACACAGCCCTTGTCTCACCGAGTCCCTCACACTACACACTATCCATTCTTTACTGTTCGCCCCCCCCCTCCACACACACAGCCTTGTCTCACGAGTCCCTCACACTACACACTATCCATTCCTTTACTGTTCGCCCCCCCCCCTCCACCGTTACACACACAGCCATTGTCTCACCGAGTCCCTCACACTACACACTATCCATTCCTTTACTGTTCGCCCCCAACCCCCTCCCCTCCTCCACCCTCCACCGTTACACACACAGCCCTTGTCTCACCGAGTCCCTCACACTACACACTATCCATTCCTTTACTGTTCGCCCCCCCCCCCTCCACCGTTACACACACAGCCCTTGTCTCACCGAGTCCCTCACACTCACACTAGTCATTCCTTTCCCTCCACCGTTACACACACAGCCATTGTCTCACCGAGTCCCTCACACTACACACTATCCATTCCTTTACGTTCGCCTCCACCCCCCCCCACCGTTACACACACAGCCCTTGTCTCACCGAGTCCCTCACACTACACACTATCCATTCCTTTACTGTTCGCCCCCCCCCCCCCCCCCACCGTTACACACACAGCCCTTGTCTCACCGAGTCCCTCACACTACACACTATCCATTCCTTTACTGTTCGCCCCCCCCCCCCCCCCTCCACCGTTACACACACAGCCCTTGTCCCACGAGTCCCTCCACACACTATCCATTCGTTTACTGTTCCCTCATCCCCCCCCCCCCCCCCCCGCCCCTACCGTCCACCACCACTATATTCTACGCGCCCCCCCCCACACACACACATCCATTGTCTACTGGCCCTCACATCACCTATCCACCTCCCCCCCCCCCCCCCCCCTCCCCGTTCACATCACCTCTTGTCTCACCGAGTCCCTCACACTACACACTATCCATTCCTTACTGTTCCGCCCCCCTCCCCCCACCCCCTCTTCCGCCGTTAGACGCAGCCCTTGTCTCAAGGAGTCCCTCACACACTATCCATTCTTTTATTGTTCGCCTCACTGCCCCCCCCCATGCCTCACCGAGTCCCTACATACATCCTCTTAATGTTCACCTACTGCGCCCCCCCCCCCCCCACACACACATCCAGCTACTGCCTCACGGAGTCACTAATCGCCTCTTGCCCCCCCCCCACACACACCCCTTGCCTCACCGAGTCCCTCACATACTATCCTCTTAATGTTCACCTCACTACCCACCCACCCCACCCCTCTTCCCCTTAACCCTTGTCTCAGGAGTCCCTCACACACTATCCATTCTTTTATTGTTCGCCTCACTGCCCCCCCCCCCCCCCACCACACACACACACACCCAGCTACTGCCTCACGGAGTCACAATGCTCACGCCCCCTCCCCCCCCCCCCCCCCTTGCCTCACGAGTCCCTCACATACTATCCTCTTAATGTTCACCTCACTGCCCCCTCCCCCCCCCCCCCCTTGCCTCACCGAGTCCCTCACATACTATCCTCTTAATGTTCACCTCACTGCCCCCCCCCCCCCCCCCCCACACACACACCTCTTGCCTCACGAGTCCTCACATATTATCCTCTTATGTTCACCTCACTGCCCCCCACCCCCCCACCCCCACACACACACCAGCTACTGCCTCACGGAGTCACTAATCGCCTCACTGCCCTCCCCCCCCCCCCCCCCACCCAGCTACTGCCTCACGTCACTTCCTCACCTGCCTCCCCCCCCCCCCACCCCCCACCCCCACCCCCACACATACACACCTCTTGCCTCGCCGAGTCCCTCACATACTATCCTCTTAATGTTCACCTCACTGCCCCCCGCCCATAGAAACCAAACAACGATAGACTAAAACAACATAAAAGATAAAAGCTACCACCAAGAAACAACAACAAACAAACAAAAAACCGGAAGTGGGCGGGGAAAAAAGAGTCCAAATGTCTATTAACAATAAGCGCGTTAAGAGAAAAGGTTTGATCAATAACTTTACCCTCTACGCTGAAAAACGTCCATCAACACTGAAATGAAATAACTGGAGAAAAAGAAGAAGAAAAACGGAAAGAAGAAAAAAAGAGAAACGAAGAAAGATTAAGGAAAAGGGAATACGGACAAAGAAAGAAAAAGACAAGCGAGAAAAGAGAATTCAGGAAAGACAGGCAGCCGACAGACAGAGAGATGACGTTGAAAGAAGAAGCAGGTCGTGAGAGATTTAAAAGCAAGATGCGGAAATAATTCAAAGCTTGACGACAGTCAAACTCTGTTTGGGGCAAAATCTTATTTGTTTTGTTTTTATGCTCTCTCTCTCTCTCTCTCTCTCTCTCTCTCTCTCTCTCTCTCTCTCTCTCTCTCTCTCTACACACACACACACACACACACACACACACACACACACACACACACACACACACACACTACAAGCAGTTAAACTGTCACTGAGGAACACAGATGGGCAATACTAATAACAAAAAATATAAGCGGAGGACCGGAAGCAAGCACCAAGCAGCACTACCTCTACGGACAGATCAGTGCACACCGTTCCGTGCAAACACCAGTACAAAGTATCCGTCACGGGGTGTACGGTTTACCGTCACACCGTTCAGTGTAAACATCAGTGTAAAGGCTCCGTCACGGGGCGTATTTTTTACCGTCACACCGCTCCGTGCAAACACCAGTGCAAAGTATCCGTCACGGGCATATTTTTTTACCGTCACACCGTTCCGTGCAAACATTAGTGCAAAGTATCCGTCACGGGGTGTATTTTTTACCGTCACACCGTTCCGTGCGAAAGGGTCGAATGTCCAGAGGACTGTGTAAGCGGGGAGAACACGGCCAGTCAGCCAGTGACGTAACTTGTGTTGCAAACCGCTGCATCGATCCCTGTTGCAGCCACCTTCATGCAGTCTGTCCACACACACGGGACCAGCTTCCAAAATTTTCCGTCAATCAAGAGGATGGTTTTCAGTTTGGCTTTAAAAGATGACAGGGTTGAGTAGTGTCTAAGATCTTGTGGGAGTGAATTCCAAATGTGGGGTCCAAAGCAAGAGAAGGTGCGAAAGCCATGAGTCTTGCGTTTGTATTGTTGGATTTCCAGCATGCGGGTGTCAGAGGAAGAGCGTAGTGTACGAGACGGAGTGTAGACATGCAGCAGTTCAGAGAGGTAAGCAGGACCAGAACCACTTATAGCACCGAAACACATACAAGCGACTTTATACTTAATGCGTTCTGAAATGGGAAGCCAGTGCAGTTTTTCCAGGAGAGGTGTTGAGCGGTGGTGACAAGTCTTGCAGCAAAGTTCTGAATTTTCTGGAGAGGTTGGATGACAGAATTAGGTGTACCCAGTGTGAGAAACCTGCGGATTGAACTAATGTGTTTAAGCTCGAAATAAGTAGTTTGGTAGATTTTTATGACGTGCTTCTTCGTGGACAGTTTTGAGTCAAGAATGAATCCAAGACCCCTGGCAGAATCAGAGATGGGGATGTTGTCAGAGCCAAGAGTAATCGAATCAGGGAGGGAAACGGTAGAAGGTTTCAAGGAAGACGAAAAGGGAAAGAGAAGAGCTTCTGTTTTGTCGTCGTTCAGTTTGAGCTGATTTTCCGTCATCCATGTTTTTACGTCGTCTGTGCATGCATTGAGTTCTTTGGTGAGGATGGTCACTTCACTGAGAGGAGCGGATTTCTGGAGCTGTGTGTCATCTGCGAAAAGCTGATGGTTTACAGAGTGGTTAGCTATGATATCGGAGAGATGCGTAGTATACAGGACGAAGAGAATGGACCCCAATACTGAGCCCTGAGGCACACCGTACATGAGCGGTGATGGTGACGAAGACGAGTTATTGACTGATAACTGTCTGAGAGGTATGACTGAAACCATTGGAGTGCAGTAGACTGAATGCCAAAAACAGAGTTCAGGCGAGAGAGGAGAATTTGGTGGTCAAAGTGTCAAAAGCGGCAGAAAGATCCAACAAAAGAAGAACAGAAATGTTGTCATTGTCCAGAGCGGAGAGAATATCGTTTACAATACGTAACAGAACGGTCTCATTGCTGTGTCCTGCTCGATAGGCTGACTGAAAGGGATTGCTGAGGTTGTTTTCTTGTAGATGGGAGAGAAGTTTGTGGAGAACGACTTTTTCAAGGATTTTGGACAGAAATGGAAGGTTAGAAATGGGACGGTAGTTTTTATCAGAAGATTTTTGTCAAGTGATGGCTTTTTCAACAGAAGTTTGACGACGGCTATCTTCAGATCACGTGGTACAATGCCAGTGGTAAGAGATGTGTTGATGATGTTCGTGATGGTCGGCAAGAGGATGTCAAGGTTTTCATAAAGAAGCGTGGTAGGAATGGGATCAAGTTCACAAGATTTAGCAGATGCACTGTTGATTATTTTTAAGACAAATTCATCAGTGACAGGCTCAAAAGTTAGCAAGGGATTTCCAGCGAAAGAGGTATCAGGGCAATCAGTTGGGTTTGGAGGAGGAAAATTGTTTCTGATGGTGCGGATTTTCTCAGTGAAGTAATCAGAAAAGACATTCGGAAGGTCGTCAGAGTCAAATGTTGAAGGAAGAGGTGAAGATCTGCTTTTGCCGAGGATGGTGCTGAAGTTTTGAAAGAGCTGCTTACAGGTTGTGCTACACTGAATCTTAGCCGAGTAGTAGGCTTGTTTGGCTATATCTACAAGGTTTGTTACTTTCTGTTTAATGGAGTCGTATATCTGTTTGTGGACGGTGAGCTTAGATTTGAGCCAAGTAAAAGTTGATACCCAAACGTAGCCCAACAACATGTGTTGCGTAAAACTGGGAAACAGAAGACGTGGCACAACCCCCTTCACCATCACAAGGTTTGTCAGTACAGATCTATTCATACCCTAGAAGGCATTTTAGCCCTTCACTCTCCGCAAAAGGTGAAGCCAGTTCCAGCGCGACAAACTTGTTGTCATGCTAATGGATTTGGCGCACCAAAAGTAGACCTGACAACTAACACAACAAACCCACCCACGCTGTAGCTGAGCACCGGAGCCGGCCCGTGATAGCAACGTGATAGCAACGTGACCCCAGCTGACGCTGCACGAAGATCTTGCAACAAAGGGAGTTAATTAGCGGTCGAAAGAAGTCACAAACACACAACAAAGACCTGGATCGCCTACTCCGACATGGCATACGAGCCGGCAAATGATACGGGTACATAAACTCCACAATCCTCAAAAAACAAATAAGCAACAAGGCAACAAACCACAAGCCAGCCTAGGGACCGGACAGGAACAGGGGGCAGCTGCACGTCACCCCCCCCCCCCCCCCCCCCCTCCCCTCTCCCCAAGGCATTCCAACTTCCACCTTGACATTTGGGCCAGACAGACGATTGTTTTGCCAGGAGGAAGAAAACAGAGCAGGTCACAGGTGGCTACTGCTTATTGGCCGTCGCAGCAGTCCTTTGTCCCGACACAGTACTGTCAGTGCCGCATGGCCTACAGCTCTCTCCTCGGCGCCTCCCCGGTGATGGAAACTGTTGTTGTTGCCACTTGAGGACAGGCCGGCTCCCCCGGGGGCTGGCTGTAGCTGTGTCATACTCACTATGTGTTGTTAGTACAACAGTACTACACTGTCTTTGTTCATCTCAAATAACGCGCATATGGCTGTTACGTGGTAGCTCGTCAATCTGATTAAATGAAGTCCCCTCACCCCCCCCCCCCCCCCCCACATACACATACAAACAAAGGGCGTGCGCGCAGAGACACAGACACACATGCGCGCGTACTCGCGGCAAAATAAAAGAGGAAAAACCCGTCCATACTCGCTCTGTTTTCTGGTGATTGTTCACAGTGCAGTGCCCCAATTTAATATTCCCCAACTTCCATTAAAACATGATCAAGTACACCGCCCTGTATCTCAACCTTACTTCAGTTTGCCGCAGTTTTTCCGCCAAGTGCCTGGAGTAACTGAAAGGTGGGGAATTTCACGATCCAGCAAATCCATGATTACACAGCAGGCGGGAAAGATCACTGTGGAAACTAATCAAAGAACAAACTAACGACACCCAACAACTAACATGACCTATGAAAAACAATCCACATTTTTTTTCATTTCTTGACGATGATATTCGTAAATTATATGTTGTTCTTTTGACGATTTCTTTCTTACCTGGTGTTGAAAAGCATCTAGCTTTTTGTCCTACTGTGCACATAGGCCAATATCGAAGACATTTTCCCCAAAGAACGTGTGTAATTGTTACAGTAATTTCCACAGGGGTGAAACGTTCCATGAGAAGACGTTTAAAATGTGACAGTGGCTTTTCGGTGGTTGTTCGTCCAAATGTGACCCTGTGTGGTTGACAGGAAGTTATAAATCCAGTTACTAACTAATTGGTAAACAGTGGAGCTTTTTGACCAATGGTTTTACATGTTAGGCTTTCATTCTTTGGTTTGTTGTTGAAGGAGAAAAAATAAATGCTAGCAAAAACCCGAACTATAAACTAAGTAGCCTTGAGTACTATTTCGGTTACAGATCATATGCATTAAATCAGAATTATTCTCTCGACTCTCCCTCTCCCTTCCCAAAACCCCCATGTCCAGGTCACAGATTACACAGAGCAAACAGCACAGTGTCATTGTTTACATCACGGCACTACAGCATAAAACTTGCAGCTCTCAGGGTGCCAGTAAAACTGTCGGTCTAATTTACTTCCTTACAGCTGACAGGCCCGACAGTGGCGGTTGCTACATGTAGGAGGCTGGAGCACCGGGAGGCCCTGACAGGAGAGGCAGCCCTGTCCGCCATCAACAGGCGGAGAGGCCAGCAGCCGGCGCCACAAAGAAAATGGACCATAAACATGATGTGAAATGGAACCCATGCCCCAGGGGATGAATCTGGAGACCGGTAATCTATCAGCTCCCCGGCTGCAGCACTGTCATCCCTCCCTCTATGGGTGAGGGGCGGGGGCGGGGTGGGGGGGGGGGGGCGGGGGGGGGGGGGGGGGGGGGGCGGGAGGGGGAGGGGGGGGGATGGAGATTCTGATGAGCCTGGAAGCCGAAGATGCGGAGTTTGTGTGGTGTGCAGTCCATCATCTTCTCTGTGAATAATTAATCAGCTGACGGACGCCCGGGCGGTCCGCAGGGCCCCGAGCACGCATCGTACTTAAGCTGCCCGACACTGTCGCTACTAGAATGCTGACTGAAAGGGGGGGTAATCCATACCGAGAACCAAAAAATTTTTTTAGTATATGGACACCTCCGTGACTTCAAAATAAATAAAATAATAATTGTGTGTGTGTGTGTGTGTGTGTGTGTGTGTGTGTTGTGTTGTGTTGTGTGTGTGAGTGTGTGCGCGTGCGTGCGTGCGTGCGTGCGTGTGGTGTGTATGTGTGTGTGTTTAGTACTTCATTGTCTTTTGCGGGACTGTTCCTTGTCCGATGGCTAAGTGAAGGCGATTTCCGCGAGACGGGAACGAGTCGTGGTGAGGTGTGTGTGCCGGGCAGACCTTAACAGCCTTCTCGGAATGGCGACCGGTTTTACGTCCCATACCCAACTGTGCTGTATTGCAAGATTGGGATGCAACGGTCCTAGTAAACATGGTGCTTAACGTCCACAGAAACCATAAGGCTTATTAGGGACGGGGCAACGGTCCTCCTGGTTTTTG
>JABMCL010000481.1:322500-395000 GCA_018857735.1 Alviniconcha marisindica
CACCAGATTGAGCATGCAGCAGCTGACCGAAACTAAAACCTGATCAATACTGACGGTGGGAAGGATTGCTGGTTTATATACGGGTGCGTGTCTAAATGTATTTAAAAGACCCAGTCACCTTTCTGCATGACTGGAGAGAGAGAAAATTCACAGACATGCCGAAAGAGAGACAGGCAGGCAGACACACATCGCCCCCCCCCCCCCCCCCCCCCCCCCCACACACACACACACACACATTTGGCGGTACGTGTTAAATGACGCATTTCTCAGTACATGCCTGCCGGGCTAGCATGTACCATCATTTCCGTCGTCAATGATGGTAATGAAGTCAATTTTTAGTCTTCAAGGGTGGAGTATAAATTCTATGGAGCAGACAGCAAAATGGGACTGTACCATTTCATATCAACGGTATACTATATAATTATGACTCTCAAGTGTTTAACTAGAGCAGATCCTTGCGGGGGTTAACCTTCTGTACACGACTACAGCCACAGAACTGGAAAGGCTTTTTTCACCGCAATCACTGAAGCAAGTACCGTATTACTGTAAAGTTACAGACATTTCAGTAAGACTGATCACTGAAGCAAGTACCGTATTACTGTAAAGTTACAGACATTTCAGTAAGACTGATCACTGAAGCAAGTACGGCACTACGATAAAGTCACACACATTTCAACACAAACTGCTTCATTTCTTCTACCCCGAAGCGAGGCTGGAGATGTCGGACGTCTTCCCCATGTCTGGAATTTCAAGGCCGTCATCTGATTCCCCATTCATATATCCTCTCTTGTTCTTGTACCCAGTCTTCCTGCTTTTCCTCTTTTGACCCTTTTCTGATTACGGTCCATTCCTGACCTTTTCTCCAGAAAATTTTCAGAGATGGTGTGTGTGTGGGGGGGGGGGGGGGGGGTGGAGGGGGGGGGGGGATGGAGGGGGGATGCGTGCGTGCGTGGTGGGGGTGCGTGCGTGAGTGTGTATGTGTTGTTGTTGAGCAGCTAGAAGATCACAGTTGGCAGGAGGTATGTGAAACTATATATATATATAATTTGTCATTATGGAGATTATTATAGTTTTGTTGTTGTTGAGAGCTAGATCACAGTCGGCAGATGGTATGTGAAGCTTACATATCATATATAAAACTGGTATTTGCCATTATGCGTATTATCATAAGATCACATTTTTTTAAATCATTGCTGTCAACCGCCCCCCCCCCCCCCCCCCCCCCCCCCCCCAAATCCAATTACTAACTCCTTTCTTCTACTGAGACGCAAAATTTGACGTTGGACTTATCCAAATTGTTGCCAGTCCAATTTTTCGCTTGAGCGCACATGCACACGCACCCCAAGCTGAATTTTCCACTGACAAACACACCTGCAGAAGTGCACAACTACAGCCCGACCTACTTTATTTGCGCTCAGTTTAAATGCAAATTGCTTGTCTAATTACTGGATTTCCGCAGTAGGCCTTTAGAAAAGCGACCGATCGCCGCCAAGGTTTTAAACAACGAGTTGAAGAACTCACGAACAAAAACAGCACCAAAAAACAAACAAACAAAAATTCTGCATCGATTTTAGCAGTCGACAGCTTTCTCTCGGTGTCACCCGACGCGTGTGGTGCGTGCACAGACTGACAGCCCCAGGCAAAAACTACAATTGTACCACTGGTATGCGCCCAGCCAGCTCTGCTACTTCATGGTGTTATGTACAAGTAGCAAAGCTAGGGTGGGTTAGATCGAACAACTGACTAGTTGTCCAGTTTTCTTCTTTTCCTTTATACATACAATTGCCCTTTCCGCGAGCGCGCGGGTGCGTGCGTGCGTGTGTGCGTGCGTGTGTGCGTGCGTGCGCTAGCAACACCTGAATACAATACACAACACCTGGACACGATATACAATGCCTGGATAGTATACATAACGCCTTGATACTACATCCAACACCTGGATACGATACACAACACCTTAATACGAGACATAACACCTGGATAGGATACGCAGCACCTGAATACTATACATAACACCTGGATATGATACGCAACAATTGGATACTATACGCAACATCTGGATACTATATCTGGATACTATACGCAACATCTGGATACTATGCATGCCTGGATATGATACACAACACCTGGATATGACACGCAACGCCTGAATACTATACACAACACCATTATATGTCCCAGCTACTTTGCCACATATCAGCGGTATCTTTCCGGTTTGTCGGGGCGGTCGCATGTGCCGTGGGAGAACAAAAATAAATCGATGTAAATCACTAAAGCTTTTAAAAACAAAACCGTCCACCTGAAGTTATTATACTGATGTGCTCATGTTATTATCTTGATGAGCACCCCCCACTCCCCCACCCCCCTTTCCACACACACACACACACACACACACACACACACACATACTCCTCTGTGCGTGTGCGTGTCTGTATCCCCCTATTTTTTTAAGAGGCCAATTCCTTCAAAACAAAACTAAATTTAGGCACAGTTGTTTTCGTATTATATTTCTCAGAGTCAGATTTTTTCCACCTCTGATATAGGACAAAATATAGACCCCCAAAAATGTATGTAGACAAGGAATGCTTTCAAATAAGGTTATAAAAAATACTAAAAAAATCCAGCAGGCTGGTCTCATACGCACTATGCTAAATACTATGCAGAAAACTCCAGGAGAGCGCCACTGCCGATTTCGCCTGGGCATAATTATTTCCTTCAAGGAAGGGGCAACGGACAAGAGCGAGGTCCCAAAGCCCCATTTGCATTGATTGCGGCCCACCGGAAACAGAGGCTGGAAACGGGGCCCTGTCCTGGTGGAGACTGGGGCGACGTGAGGGGGCGACCAGCCGTACTGATCAACAAGGCTGGCTTGAGGACAGGCCACTGGACCCCCACAGGGGCCGGCCCGACCCAGTCACTTCTTCTTACTGTCCTTGTCGGTAACCCGACTCTTTCCTGGGGCCCCCCTGTCGCAGTCACTTGTCACTGCTCTTGGTAACTGGACTATTCCTCCGGGTTGTCCCGTTACACTGAGTTCTTGTTATTGTCGTTTTTTGCAACTTGACTCTTTCTTGGGGCTGGCCTGTCACAGTGAGTTGTTACTGCTCTTGGTAACTGGACTATTCCTCCGGGTTGTCCCGTTTATTCCTCCGGGTTGTCCCGTTACACTGAGTTCTTATTATTGTCGTTTTTGCAACTTGACTCTTTCTTGGGGCTGGCCTGTCACAGTGAGTTGTTACTGCTCTTGGTAATTGGGCTATTCCTCGGGGTTGTCCCGTTACACTGAGTTCTTGTTATTGTCGTTGTTTGTAACTACACTCTTTCTTGGGGCTGGCCTGTCACAGTGAGTTGTTACTGCTCTTGGTAACTGGACTATTCCTCGGGGTTGTCCCGTTACACTGAGTTCTTGTTATTGTCGTTGTTTGTAACTACACTCTTTCTTGGGGCTGGCCTGTCGCAGTGAGTTGTTACTGTTGCTGGTAACTGGACTATTCCACGCGGTTATCCCGTTACACTGAGTTCTTGTTACTGTCGTTCGTAACTTGGGACTTCCTCTTGGGCTTTGCTAGTCAAAGTGGGTTGTTACTGTTGTTGGAAGTGGACTCGTTGTTGGGGTTGTCCCGTCACATTGAGTTGTTACTGTCGTTGATGGTAACTGGCCGTTTTCTAGGGGTTGGACTGTCACAGTGAGTTGTTGCTGTCGTTGGTGGTAATTGGCCGTTTCCTAGGGGTTGGACTGCCACAGTGAGTTGTTGCTATCGTTGACGGTAATTGGCCGTTTTCTAGGGGTTGGACTATCACAATGAGTTGTTGCTGTCGTTGTTGGTTACTGACCTTTTACTTTGGGTTGGACTGTCACAGTGAGTTGTTGCTGTCGTTGTTGGTTACTGACCTTTTACTTTGGGTTGGACTGTCACAGTGAGTTGTTGCTTACTGACCTTTTACTTTGGGTTGGACTGTCACAGGGACTTGTTACTGTTGTTGTTAGTAACTGACCTTTTCTAGGGGTTGCGCTGTCACAGAGAGTAGTTTTTGTCGTTGTTGGTAACTGGCCTCCAACTTGGGGTTGGTCTGCCAACTGTTGAAATTCTGTCTCATACTTGTCCATGTGTGTGCGTCCGTGCGTGCGTGCGTGCGTGCGTGCGTGCGTGTGTGTGTGTGTGAATTTATAGCCAATGTTGCTTTTTGATTGTAGACTGCCTAGGGTCGCAGTGTAGGCGCTGTAGACGTGTACTGTTATTGACATTATCCAAGACTAACATAGTCCCGTATCCCGGACCAACAGATTATAGTCACTTACCCAGGGCAACAGACTGGACACTTATTCCGGGCAAACAGTTTAGTCACTTGTCCCGGACAAACAGATCAGATAAGTATCCCGGACAAACAGATCAGTCATTTATTCTGAACAGACTGGACAGTTATCCCAAACAGACTGGACTCTTATACCAGACAAACAGATTGGGCTCTTATCCTGGACAAAGAGGTCAGTCCCTTATCCCGGACAAACAGGTTAGTCCCTTATCCCGGACAAAGAGGTTAGTCCCTTATCCAGTATTAACGGTGGACTGGCGGCGACTGCTGTAGTCTTCAGCACGAGCAGACTGAGACTGATTAAACCCCATCTGTCAGAACGATGAAGGCAGACATCAAAGATAGCAGCGTGCAGTGACCGTCATTATGGCCAAGCCGGCTCTGCTGACAGCTACTGAAGAACCAGCCCAGGCCAACCCGAGGTCAGTCCCAGGTCAAACCAAAATGTTACGGGCAGTGCCATGAGGAAATGCAACGCAAATACAGAGATACAGGCTGAACGAAACAAGAGCTTCTGCGCACATTCCTGTCCAAATGGTGCTATGTACTTTGTTCGGAACAATGGCCAAATGTATCAGTATTTTCATATTTGCACACCAAATCGACTTTTGGTATTTATTGATAGCAATTAGTGAATTAACCAGTAATATTCTTGTGTTTCTGCATTCAGTAGACTGTTATGTAACACCCCACCACCACCCCCGTTGATACTGACCTATCCAGTTCCCTTTTTTCCCTATACGTTGTCGTTCTCGCCGATGTTGTGCTTGTGGCGTGCTTTTGTCTTTCGGTGTGCGTTTGTTTGTTATAAGGCGGATTATTGTTTTCACACACAAACGGGGGGGGGGGGGGGGGGGGGGGGAATAATACACGTCATCTCTGATTAGAGGTAACCTTTCACAGTACTGGACTATTACCAAGGGCCAGGACCTTACTTTCTGCGTCCCCAGTACCAAACTGCGGGGCCGTCAGAACACACACACACACACACACACACACACACACACACACACACACACACACTATTCAAGCTCCACAAAAATAGGTACAATGGCTACATGATTGGTCAGCCTTTCTTGTATGACTTATTGCGTTGCCACTGCTAGACGATTTGTCACGCGGGTCACAAATGGAGTGGCATCAGCGTGGTCTGTTGCGGCACGTTTGTCACTACGCCACGTTTAGTCACTAAGGTGACAAAACATGCAGCGATGCCTGCATGTTTTGTCACTAACGAGGTAGTGACAAATCGTGCAGGCATTGCACCTTTTTTTTCTCACTTGGATATCAGTACATGTGACATTGTGTCTGTCACTTATGTGTGTGTGTGTGTGTGTGTGTGTGTGTGTGTGTGTGTGTGCGTGCGTGCGTGCGTGCGTGCGTGCGTGCGTGCGTGCGTGCGTGCGTGCGCGTGCGTGCGTGCGTGCGTGCGTCAAAGAGAGAGACAGACAGACAGAGAAGGAAAGTCTGAGAGAGAGAGATTTGACTGATTGATTGACTGATTAAACTTTTATTTCTCAACGATGAAGATACTAGCACAAAGGCCGACTCACATATATGCCGTTGCTACAGTACTACTAATAACTAAGACATTCACAATGAACTATTATGATAGAAGGACATAGACAGATACAGTAACAATAATAATGGTAATAATAATGATAATAATAATAATATCACATATAAAATGAGACAGCGACTGCAACGGAAATGAAAAAGATAGCAGTGAAAAACAGGTGGAGCGAAAAAGTCAAAAATTAGATTTAAAAAACAAACAAAACATTTTGGGTAATTTACAGAGAGAGCAGGGGAAGGGGAGGGATACAATTAAGCTTAAGAAAATGACAATAACAACAAAGAAAAGGAATCGGATACTAAATAAAATTAAAACACAACAAACCACAACAACAATAATGTAAATAAATTAATAGGTAAAAGATATAAAAGAGATATATATTGAGAGAGAGAGAGAGAGAGAGAGAGAGAGAGAGAGAGAGAAAGATGAGAGAGAGAAGAAGAAGAGAGAAGAGAGAGAGAGAGAATGTGTGAGACAGAACGAGAGAGAGAGAGGTGAGGGACAGACATAAACAGAAGAACGAAAGACAGAAGAAGAAGAGAGAGAGAGAGAGAGAGAGAGAAGAGGGGGGGTGGGGGTTGGGGGTTGACAGAACGAATGTGTGTGTCAGAACGAGAGAGAGGGAGGGGAGGGAGAGAGACACAGAGAATAATGAAAGACAGAAGGACTAGAGAAAGAGAGACAGAGACAGAGAGAAAAAAGTCACTGAGGGGGGGGGGGGGGGGGGGACAGAGTCAGAGACAGATAGACAGAGAGAGAGAGACACACAGAGAGCGATCGCGAGAGAGAGATGTAGGGAGGGAGGGAGAGCGAGAAAAAACAAACATATTAGGCACATATTATGCTACAAAATGTACAAGACGCTGCATGGAATGAAACATCACACCCCAAGTCAGTCCACGTTAACCTTGTGTCAAGCCATTCAATCAAACAAGGACATCCACAACACACAATCAAACCACATTTTCACTCAGTCTCTATATCTATAGTCATATTTCACACAGCTCACAGAGCTACGGGCAGCAGTAGCCTCGTAGTCTATATATACACAAAACAATACAGAATTTCAGTTTAGCGCGGATTGAGGCGGGGATAATAAACACAACACAATACACAACACACACGCGCTGCCACGGACAAAACACACACACACACACACACACACACACACACACACACACACACACACACACACATACACACACGGGCGCGCGCGTGCGTAAACACCTGCGCGCGGGCACGCACAGACACACACACACAACGAGGGAAGGGAAAGACAGATTATAGTGTTGCTGGCGAAGGAGTGACAAAACGTGCAGCGAGTGGACCTTTCGGCACGTTTTGTCACCACGTAGTGACAAAACGTGCCGCAGTGACAAAACGTGCAGGCAGTGCATCAAATTTGATACGTTTTGTCATCTTCGTGACAAAACGTGCCGTAGTGACAAAACGTGCCGCAACATGGTCCCTGTCACTAGGAAGAAGCGAGTTTGTTATTGTGATTTCAACAGCGGAGAGAGGTCCCCTGGGAGCGGTCTCTCGTCAAAGTGACCGCCGGTGACCCCCGGAGCATCAGACAGCAGGCCAGGCGGAGAGGGGCCCTGGGGAGGACGACTGAAAGCCGCCAATGCCAACAGCTTACTTCAACAACCTTTACAACCGACCGTTTGAGCTGATCGCAGAACACAACACCCGCGCGGTCTCTTCGGACATCTGCCCATAGAGGACAAGAGTGGATCGCTCAGACTCGCAACCAGTCATTCCCACAGCCACAAGGCACACAAAGGAAATCAATGGCCTCAGATGACGGGCTCCCAGCCTCCGGTCTAAGTGGCATATTGTCCACCCTCTTGTAGTCACCCTCCCGTCTGACACACTGTCCACCTCTTGTAGTCACCCTCCCGTCTGACACACTGTCCACCTCTTGTAGTCACCCTACCGCCTGAAACATTGTCCATCTCTTGTAGTCACCCTCCCGTCTGACACACTGTCCACCTCTTGTAGTCACCCTACCGCCTGAAACATTGTCCACCTCTTGTAGTCACCCTCCCGCCTGAAACATTGTCCACCTCTTGTAGTCACCCTCCCGTCTGACACACTGTCCACCTGTTGTAGTCACCCTCCCGCCTGAAACACTGTCCACCTCTTGTAGTCACCCTCCCGTCTGACACACTGTCCACCTCTTGTAGTCACCCTCCCGCCTGAAACATTGTCCACTTCTTGTAGTCACCCTCCCGCCTGAAACACTGTCCACCTCTTGTAGTCACCCTCCCGCCTGACACACTGTCCACCTCTTGTAGTCACCCTCCTACCTGAAACATTGTCCACCTCTTGCAGTCACCCTCCCGTCCGACACACTGTCTGCCTCTTGTAGTCACCCTCCCGTCTGACACACTGTCTGCCTCTTGTAGTCATCCTCTCGTCTGACACACTGTCTGCCTCTTGTAGTCACCCTCCCGTCTGACACATTGTCTGCCTCTTGTAGCCACCCTCCCGTCTGACACACTGTCTGCCTCTTGTAGTCACCCTCCCGTCTGACACACTGTCTGCCTCTTGTAGTCAACCTCCCATCTGACACTGTCCACCTCGGCAGTTGGACCGCCTGGAGCCAGTCTCCCATCTAAGTGACACATTGTCCGCCTATTGTAGTCATCCTCCCATCTAAGTGACACATTGTCCGCCTATTGTAGTCATCCTCCCATCTAAGTGACACATTGTCCGCCTATTGTAGTCAACTTCAAAAATAACATGTGCGTCTGTTGTAGTCAACCTCCCATCTAAGTGACGCACTGTCCGCCCGTTGCAGTCAACATTCTATCTAAGTGACACAACGTTCGCCTGTTGCATTCAACATCCCATTTAAATGACACATTGTGCGCCCGTTGCAGTCAATATTCCATCTATCCTATGTGATACAATGTCCACCTGTTGCAGTCATCCTCCTGTCTATGCTACGTGACACAATGGTCACCTGTTAAATTTAACCTCCGAGCTATATGACACAATGTTTACCTGTTGCAGTCAACCTCCCATCAATCCTATGTGACACAATGTTCACCTGTTAAGGTTAACCTCCCATCTAAATGTCACAATGTCCACCTGTTGCAGTCAACCTTCTATCTATCCAATCCGACACAATGTTCACCTGTTGCAGTCACACACCTGTCTATCCTTCTCCCTGATATAACCGTACTGGTTTACTGGACGTATAGCATCAGGTTACTTACTTACTCCTGTCTATCCTATGTGACACAATGTTCACCTGTTGCAGTCAACCTCCCATCTATCCTAAGTGACACAATGTTCACCTGTTGCAGTCAACCTCCCGTCTATCCTATGTAACACAATGTTCACCTGTTGCAGTCAACCTCCTGTCTATCCTATGTGACACAATGTTCACCTGTTGCAGTCAACCTCCCGTGTAAGTGGGTGATATCGTGATGGCGGCTTGCTGTACATGCTGACACCTAGCTGTGTGATGTCGTGAGGGCGGCTTGCTGTACACGCTGACACCTAGCTGTGTGATGTCGTGAGGACGGCTTGCTGCTGTACACGCTGACACCTAGCTGTGTGATGTGAAGGCGGCTTGCTGCACACTGACACCTAGCTGTGTGATGTCGTGAGGGCGGCTTGCTGTATACACTGACACCTAGCTGTGTGATGTCGTGAGGGCGGCTTGCTGTACACGCTGACACCTAGCTGTGTGATGCCGTGAAGGCGGCTTGCTGTACACATTGACACCTAGCTGTGTGATGTCGTGAAGGCGGCTTGCTGTATCAGTTCCTAGCAAAAAGCGACACCTAGCCAAGAGTATTAGACTTGAGGATGGTCGCGCAAAGGCGGCTTGTATCGGTTCTTGACTAACGCTGACGCGGCTTGTTTCCTCGGTTTGAGACAAAAACTGACACCTGGGTTTGAGTATGACTCTCTTGTATATCACACGAGGGCGGCTTGCCGCTTCTGTAGTGTAGTTGACGACAAACTGACACCTAGATCACACTTGAGGATGATCCCGCGAAAGCAGCTTGTTTCCCCGGCTCTTGACGCCACCCCCCCCCCTCCCCCCCACCCCCCCTTCCCCTCCAAGAAAACTTCTAGCTGTCACTTGTGGACGACCCATTCTTGCCTTGTCGTCACATGCAACTTGCGGCTGAATGGCAAAAGGCTTGCTTCCTTGGCCCGCCACACGACCAACATCTTGCACTCACGGATGTGGCTGCGTGATGTATTAAAGATTTCCTTTCCTGGTCCGTCACAACCTGCACTCAGCCGTACGTTCCACCTAAGGCTCGTTTTTGGTAGTGTTGCTTAATGTCCTCAGATGTCAGTTGACATATTAGGGACAAGCTGAGACCAATGCCGAAGCATGGTTCAATATAGCTTTACGTCCACGGAAACCAGAAGGCTCGTTAGGACGGACAGCCCAGGACGGCCACCTCGACTCTCACACAGCTCCTGAACTATGCTCGTTTTTGTCGCCCTTCACTTCATATATCTCCAGAGGCCACCCGTGGCTATGGCTGGCCTGTTTTGGTTCGTCCTTCACACCATAACACCTGTCTACAAAAGGCCACCCGTGGCCACTGATGTTTTGTTTCGCCCTCCACATCGTAACACCTGTCTACAAAGGCAGTCACGGGCTGTGGCTAGTCCACTGATGTTTTGTTTCGTCCTTCACACCATAACACCTGTCTACAAAAGGCCACCCGTGGCTGTGGCTGGTTCACTGATGTTTTGTTTCGTCCATCACACCACAACACCTGTCTACAAAGGCCACCCGTGACTGTGGCTGGCCTACTCATGGCTTGTTTTGTTTTGTGTTGTTTCGTCCTTCACACCATAACACCCGTCTACAAATGCCACCCGTGACTGTGGCTGGCCTACTCATGGCTTGTTTTGTTTTGTGTTGTTTCGTCCTTCACACCATAACACCTGTCTACAAATGCCACCCGTGACTGTGGCTGGTCCTGATGGCTTGCTTTTCCGGTTCCCCACACCATAACACAGCTACGTCTATAAACCTACAGCACCTGTGTATGAACGTTTCAATACAGGCCACTTACGGCTACGGCTGGTCCACTGCAAGCTTTCTTCTTCTGTCATTCACAGACATCCGCTCCTCTTTTACAAACAGTTTCTCCCGGAGGCTCGTTTTTCTGGGTCCTTCACAGTTGCATGTCCTTTTTTTTCTTTTTTCTTTTTAACCAGCGCTTGCAATTGCTCCGGCGGCAGAAGAATGGCTGTCTCGCCAACAACCTTCCAGACCAGGAAAGTGTGCAGCCCGACTTGAGGTACCCCTTGGCTGCCTCCCATCTCATCCACACGAATCGATGTGCGTGCCCACGCCAGCGCATTCAAGATAAGAGGAGGGGCTCGTGGAAAGTTTCGTACAGAATTAAAGGGAAACGGAAGCGAAGACACAAGCTGGCTTGAAAACACGGACATGTACAACTGCTTCTGTCTGCTGGCTTCATGCCGTTGTCCTATCAATATTCAGGGGTCACGCTGCCTTTTAGAGATTTGCGTCAACCGACGCGAAACATTACGTATTTGCGTCAATGGCACGAAAACTGCGTACAGTATAACCTAGAATTAACGCACATTACAAAGCCAAAATGATAGTAACCTGATTGTAGCTCACGGTCTATAATGTGAGCAGACGAAAATAGTAAAAAGATGTCTATCCGTGCACAAAAAATGTGGTAACGTTCAGTAAATTTGCGTTCACATAAAAAGTTTGAACAGATCGGAACATCGTACACGGCATCATTTTTAAAGGAAGAACTGCAGCAGACGATGTCGGCAAACCCAGTTCTCGTCTACCGCGGGATTTAGTAACGAGATGAAGTTGAAGTCGAGGCTGCCGCCATTTTCTCTCATTCGTATTCGGTGTCGACGCGTGTTTTGTTTTCGATTTCGTAGTCTTCTACCTTTGAGTAAATTCTGATGATATTGCACGCTGACAAAGTAGGCATGCTGGGTGGTTCCAAATTCCATATCTGGGATCGTGTCCTCCGTCGATTGACCGGAAAATATCACTGATCAGTTCGGCAAAATGTCTGGCCAGTCTGTGGCCTGTCGATACGGGAACCAATCTTCTTCCAGATCCATACGGGTTCGTTAGAATTCGGTTTCAAAGTAATCGTTTTCTTTTTTTCGGAAAAGTAGGCGAATTTTATTCACAGACAGGGCGCTACCGACTATAAGGCGCATGGATAAGATTTTAGGAAAAGTTTCACAGTCACCTTATAGTCCAAAAATTACGGTAGCTTGACCGGACTTGAACGGCTGAGATGACACTGAGTTTGCAAGTAGATCTAATGTTGAGTGACGCGGCATCCATAAGGCTTGTTTAATCGGTGTTGTCATTTTGCGTACGGTGACGCAGCGATGTGGCTAAAATGCGTACGGAACCCGAAAAAGGCAATATTTACGCAAAATTTTGCAATGAGCGCGACCCCTGAACATTTATAAACAAAAAAGGAGAAGAAGAAGGACACGGTTTTGCATTCAGTTTCAGCTCCTCGGGGCACAGCCATGTTGGCTGGCTCTGCCAGCGAAGAGCAGAACAAAGGCTGGCTCGTGGCGTGTTTGATACTTTTGCCACACATGCCGGCCCAGGTTCATGGAGTTACTGGTATACACTGCTGGGAACGTAACTGCAACACTCACCGCCTTGCTTTCACCACTTTCAAACGTCAGTATTTGACAAACACTGGATCAGAAATCGAGTGACAAGCTGCTGTGTGCCCGTCTATCAAAATATATAATCCATTCCTACAGATAGGGCGCGTGGTGCTTCTTCGCGTTGCCTCCCCATTTAAAGTGCTACACCATCTCCTGTACTAGGATTACCGTCACTCGCGCTGGAAGCACCTTCGCTTCCCCATTTAAAGTGCTACACCATCTCCTGTACTAGGATTACCGTCACTCGCGCTGGAAGCACCTTCGCTTCCCCATTTAAAGTGCTACACCATCTCCTGTACTAGGATTACCGTCACTCGCGCTGGAAGCACCTTCGCTTCCCCATTTAAAGTGCTACACCATCTCCTGTACTAGGATTACCGTCACTCGCACTGGAAGCACCTTCGCTTCCCCATTTAAAGGGCCACACCCTCTCCTGCTCTACGACTACCGTCATTCGCGCTGGAAGCACCTTCGCTTCCCCATTTAAAGTGCTACACCATCTCCTGTACTAGGATTACCGTCACTCGCGCTGGAAGCACCTTCGCTTCCCCATTTAAAGGGCCACACCCTCTCCTGCTCTACGACTACCGTCACTCGCGCTGGAAGCACCTTCGCTTCCCCATTTAAAGGGCCACACCCTCTCCTGCTCTACGACTACCGTCATTCGCGCTGGAAGCACCTTCGCTTCCCCATTTAAAGGGCCACACCCTCTCCTGCTCTACGACTACCGTCATTCGCGCTGGAAGCACCTTCGCTATAGGTAGTAAGCTAGTTCTTTGATTTTAACGTCCTGTCAACCGCATAGGGTCACATCAGGACCAATCACACATTCAAAATTCGTTTACACCAGTTCAAGGTTCAAGTAACTAACTAAATCACAGTTCCATCTAACTGACTATTACAACGTTTAAAAAAAAGATCCACCTATCTATCAATGCACAATAACACAGATTTTGGTAATTATATATAATTATATTCCATAGGCATTCACGCCGGGAACCTGCTTAAATCGCTTGTGACTATGAGCAAGGCGACCTATTTAATTCCGCGGACCCACAAGGGAAACTGTGTTTGCCAAAACTAACGAAAGAAACTGAGTTAGCAAAACGTAGGGAGAGGTTTTCGAAAAAATGATGAATGGACCGGTAAGTAAATTGGTGTTTTACGCCCAGTCAACCAGTGCGGTTATATCAGGGCGATGAATGGACCAGAAAATTAGAAACTGGGACAATGAACAAATCCTTGACCGTGGGCGAAGCATGCGTGTCTATATTCTGACTTACTCCAGGCTTTAAAGGGAGAGCATTTGTCAGCTTTGCGTTCTCAACAGATGGAACCTTAATTTCCACGCCCGCAGTACCCCACAGCGGTTTTCCCGGCCTTCAGTGAGGAAACGTTTACACAGCTATCTCTATGGCGACACACTGAAAAACTGGCACAAGAATAGCAACTCATTATGTCGGCTACTAAACTTACTAGGGACGTGAAACTTATCAAATTCTGAACAAACCGTAAGCTGCTTTTCACGATCTTTGCTACTGCCAAAGCGCGTGTGTCGTGGCCCTGTGACGTCAGCTGGGCCTATGATTCAGTCATCTGCTATCAAACTAGTAAAGCACTGCGATCTACACAATCACGTGCAACCAAAGCTGTACACCACATCTGAAATTATGACTTTTTTTCCTTGCTGCGCCCTACATTATGAAGACTGAAGAACGAAAGAACCAAAGGGGGGATAAGCTGGGGGTGGGGGGGGGGGGGGGGGGGGTGCGGTTATTGCAACGTATGCCATCTGGATCCAGATCCTGGAGAAAGGAACGAACAAAGGAAGATGAAAAACAGACATAATCACTATTTGTCTCAGCAAACAAATTTCGCAGAAATTATACGTTATTGCTCTTACTTTGGCGAACTACGTGTTATTGCCACTTAACAAACGTTCTTTCTTATTTTATTTTTGTATTTCGGACTAGCAGATCCGACCAGATTTAGGAACTACGTTATGTTGTGGTTAATGTTGTAGTCAATTCGACCGTTGGTTTCAAGAGGCAGCAAGAGTAGCGCGTATGAAGTGTTTAGAGACGATAGCTGATTGTGATCCCTTTGCAGAGCTGTATGTATGTGGCGTTTGCCGGGGAAGATAGAAGTGCGGAGACGATTTGACTGCTGCTGCTGCTGCTGCTGCTGAAGGCCGGCAGCGACAGCCTTAGAGTCCGAGAAGTGGGAGAGGCCACAGTGCAAGGTTGTGGCACGGCGAGAAACGAGACAATGACTGAGTGCCTGGGGCCTTCCTGTTGCAGGCACGAAAGTTGTCTTAGTCGCCCGGGTTAGGGGGCTGTAATCAAGGGTTCACACGGGCACGCATACGGTCACTCAACTAAATTTAGCTTCTGTGTCGGGCAAGTCAATTTAATTTTAAAGATAACAGAGCGTGATACGTTCATTCGCGGGTAATCTTCTTGTCCTCTGGTCGATTACACGGCCCATTAAGTGTAAAAGCATGCGCCATTAAGTCTGAATGACACACAAACACAGTTTCCCCCGGCTGTCAGTGCGCGAGAAACCGCTAGTTTCAGTGAGCGAGAAACCGCTAGTTTCAGTAGTGCGAAACCGCTAGTTTCAGTGAGCGAGAAACCGCTAGTTTCAGTAGTGCGAAACCGCTAGTTTCAGTGAGCGAGAAACCGCTAGTTTCAGTAGTGCGAAACCGCTAGTTTCGGTAGCGAGAAACCGCTAGTTTCAGTAGTGAAAAACCGCTAGTTTCAGTAGTGAGAAACCGCTAGTTTCAGTAGTGAAAAAACGCTAGTTTCAGAAGTGAGAAACCGCTAGTTTCAGTAGTGCGAAACCGCTAGTTTCAATGAGCGAGAAACCGCTAGTTTCAGTGAGCGAGAAACCGCTAGTTTCAGTAGTGAGAAACCGCTAGTTTTAATGAGCGAGAAACCGCTAGTTTCAATGAGCGAGTAACCGCTAGTTTCAATGAGCGAGTAACCGCTAGTTTCAGTGAGCGAGAAACCGCTAGTTTTAATGAGCGAGAAACCGCTAGTTTCAATGAACGAGGACCGCTAGTTTCAGCCGCCGCCCTGGGGAGACTCAGATGTACCATCGTCTCCATTTTGTGCCGCAAGTAACAAGACCAGCTCGGACAGAGTTGAATGCAGAACCCCACCCCCACCCCCTTGTGCCGCAAGTAACAAGACCAGCTCGGACAGAGTTGAATGCAGAACCCCACCCCCACCCCCCAGCCCCAATCCCGGCGCGCCTTTAGTACCCTTGACTTTTGTTTTTGTGATGATCATGGCATGTGCGGGCGCATATCTGTGCGCGCACGCCTATATTTATCCAGTCAACGTGTGCGCTCTGTGTGTGTGTGTGTGTGTGTGTGTGTGTGTGTGGTGTGTGTGTGTGTGTGTGTGTGTGTGTGTGTGTGGTGCTTGAGTGTGTGTACCTGAGTGTGTGTACCTGAGTGCGTGTGCAGTGTCTGTGCGTGCGTGTGGGGGTGGGGGGGGGGAGTAGGGTGGTGCACGCATGTGCGTGTGCGCGTGACTATGACAGGAACGGTAATTAATAGGTTGGATCAATTTGAACGTACTGTCCACTTGACAGGGTCGCACCAGAACGAAAGAATGGAAGAAGGCACACATAAACACACCATACTGTTACCAGTCAGTGGAGGTTATGGTCAGCAACACTCGTCATGCATACCGCATGCGTTCTTCACTCACACGGCGGCCCCCTGGGCCAGGCTTTGAGCGCTACATGCAGACACACACAGCACAAGTAGACAACCGTCTACTGTCCATAGCACACACAGTTTGTGTGGTCTGACAGCTCTTTGCGGCGAGCGGTCCACGTAGGTTTGATGCCATTTGCATGGACCGCGTCTGAAGCGATTGGCGTTAATCTGGTCATGATTGTGTCAGACGCCCAGTTCCCACAGGAAGCGGCTGGAGAAAGGTCGCCATGGTAACCGGAGAATCAATGGCAGTTGCCCAGTGTTGGCCACTGCGGCGTAGTATAGGTTTTTGTTTTACGGAACAACCGTCGGAGAAAAAAGGCTCGTGTTGGCCGGTAATTGATTCTGCAAATGACGTAACCGGAAAGCCCTGCGTCAAGTGTAAAGGGCTGGATGGCAAGCCGAGACTGACCCGCCGAGGCGTTAAGGTGTCCCGGCCTGAGCCGTGCAGCACTATTGATCGCTGACGGCTTGATGGATGAGACTGGCTGCTCTCCAGTCTGCCGGCAAAGACAAGTTCTCCGGAAAACTTTTGGAGTTAAACCCCTCGACTAATCCTCCCTTCCCTTAGCCCGTCTCACTCAACGTGGTCTAGCTGCCTGCATAATTTAAATACAGTGGCTGCGATGAACTGACTTCAGAGCTCAGGCGCTGTGTGACAGAGGAGGTGGGCATGGGCTCCCATCCCTGATAGTCCCTGCGGTCTCTGTGGACGTCCCTTATAGTCATAGTCCCTGCGGTCTCTGTGGACGTCCCTATAGTGATAGTCCCTACGGTCTCTGTGGAGCTCATGTGAAGTACGTCTCTGCTCCTTATAGTATAGTCCCTACGGTCTCTGTGGACGTCCCTCATAGTATAGTTCCCTACGGTCTCTGTGGACGTCCCTCATAGTGATAGTCCCTACGTCTCTGGGACGTCCTCGTAGTCCCTACGGTCTCTGTGGACGTCCTCCATTTACGTCCTCAATAGTCCCTACGGTCTCTGTGGACGTCCTTATAGTCCCTACGGTCTCGTGGAGTCCCTCTATAGTCCCTACGGTCTCTGTGGACGTCCCTAGTGATAGTCCTACGGTCTCTGTGGACGTCCCAGTGATAGTCCCTACGGTCTCTGTGGACGTCCCTCATAGTGATAGTCCCTACGGTCTCTGTGGACGTCCTCTATAGTGATAGTCCCTACGGTTCTGTGGACGTCCCTCATATAGTTATAGTCCCCTACGGTCTCTGTGGACGTCCCTTAAGTATAGTCCCTACGGTCTCTGTGGACGTCCCTTACTAGTGATAGTCCCTACGGTCTCTGTGGACGTCCCTAATAGTATAGTCCCTACGGTCTCTGTGGACGTCCTATGATATCCCTACGTCTCTGTGACTCCAGGACTAAGTCCTACGGTCTCTGGACGTCCCTCAAGTGATAGTCCTAGGTTCTGCTGGACGTCCTCAGTGATAGTCCACTACGGTCTCTGTGGACATTTTCCCACAGCCCTGATACATCCCCTACCCGTGCTCTGTGGACGTCCCTTATAGTGATAGTCCCTACGGTCTCTGTGGACGTCCCTTACAGTGATAGTCCCTACGGTCTCTGTGGACGTCCTCATAGTGATAGTCCCTACGGTCTCTGTGGACGTCCCTTACAGTGATAGTCCCTACGGTCTCTGTGGACGTCCCTCATAGTGATAGTCCCTACGGTCTCTGTGGACGTCCCTCATAGTGATAGTCCCTACGGTCTCTGTGGACGTCCCTTACAGTGATAGTCCCTACGGTCTCTGTGGACGTCCCTCATAGTGATAGTCCCTACGGTCTCTGTGGACGTCCCTTACAGTGATAGTCCCTACGGTCTCTGTGGACGTCCCTTACAGTGATAGTCCCTACGGTCTCTGTGGACGTCCCTTATAGTGATAGTCCCTCATAGCAACAGTCCCTACGGTCTCTGTGGACGTCCCTTATAGTAACAGTCCCCACGGTCTCTGTGGACGTCCCTAATATTAATAGTCCCCACGGTCTCTGTGGACGTCCTTAATAGTTATAGTCCCTACGGTCTCTGTGGACGTCCTTAATAGTTATAGTCCCTACGGTCTCTGTGGACGTCCCTAATATTAATAGTCCCCACGGTCTCTGTGGACGTCCCTAATATTAATAGTCCCCACGGTCTCTGTGGACGTCCTTAATAGTTATAGTCCCTACGGTCTCTGTGGACGTCCCACAGAGACCGTAAGATAACATGCAAACCCCGACCACTCGAACCGTACGCCGGCACAGGGTTTGGGGGGGGGGGGGGGGGGGGGCAGTGGCCTGGAATCGCTCAGATCGCAAAACACAAACCGCAAACTGACGACTCCCTCCGCCGCGACAATATTTCCGCAAAACCCACGACACATGCCCAAAAACGATACATCAACAACCACCCGTGCATGAAATAGCTGTCACAAAACCGAATAGTGATCAAAGAGCTGTCGGAGAGAGCAGTCAAAGATGCTTTTTTCAATCTTCAAGAACGATACACATCATGCAAAAACAACAAGAGGTACATGAAAATAATAATTATAGCAGATGCAGCCCCCCCCCCCCCCTCCCCCATTAAAATAAGCAAGCCGATCCCTGAAAAGAAACGGTAAAACCATACCTAATAGACAATGAGAAGAAAGACAAAAAGAAGATTCAAGAAAAATTACATTTATAGTTTGTATTCAAGCTTTAACCACTGTGTTCAGCGTGTTCAGTTACTGATAAACTAAGACAACTGATACGGTTTAAAAAATAAAATCAAAAGTCGAACATTTGTTCTTTAAGGCTACATTATATGACGCACATTTACAAGCTCTCAGTAATAACTAATATCCACAAAAGCAGGAAATTCTCTCTCCGCGTGCGCGCCTGCGTGTGTGCGCGCGCTTGTGTGGGGGCGTCACCGTGTACATGCAACTGCGGCAGACTTTCTACCGAGTGATTTGAGTGAGGACAAAATCACGTAGTGTAATGATTATTGATTGACCATAACGGCTTTTTACAGCACACCAGCGCTGCGCCACACATGCTACAGAAATGTCTTACTTGGTAAACACGCTGCACAAACACGGAAAGAACAGCGACGTCCGCACCGATCTGCCTGATCAATACGGGTACATGCCACACGCTAGACACGAGTAATTTATTACCGCCATCTTTACAATAGCGGCTCGTTGGCCTTAAAAAGAAAGCAGCTAGCTGTGTGAATGAAGATTCTGCTGCTTTCACGCCAGTTGTGCATGTTCATCTTTTGCCAGAACTACAGGACAACATTCGCCCCATATAACCATCATGGTTGACTGGGTCTTAAAAACGAATAAAAATACTGACTGTGTTTACAACTGTGATTATAAATGCTTATAAGTCAGACAGGCACTTCGCAGTAGTAGTAAATGCCAACCAGCATACTCTTACGTGCTGTTTTGCTTTTTGTCGTACTTTTTAATACAATACCCCCCTCCCCGCCCCCCTTCCCCCTGCAACCAAAGCATGCATTTGCAACCGGCACCAAATGAAATCTGAAGCCGAAGCTGGGCTGCCAGACGTGAACGCGCGGTATTGTGAAAGAACGCTAAATGCTGACATTGCCGCAGTGTGGTGTATGTTAAGTGCTCATTACCACACACTTGATCGGGCTGCCACCACCCCCCCCCCCCCCCCCCCCAACACACACATCAAAAGCATTTAGAAGCTATTGCAATACATGTAATGATTTAGTCCTTCAGACCCGTGGCTGCAAGAGCTGTGTCCCACAGTGCAGATATGCATGCAATTCAGACTTGGACCCAGAGGTGCAAACGAGCTGTGTCTCACAGTATACATATAATTATGTATGCAATTCAGACTTGGACCCAGGGGTGCAAACGAAATGTGTCTCACAGTGTACATATAGTTACGCATGCAACTCAGACTTGGGCCCAGGGATGCAAAAGAGCTGTGCCCTACAGTATGTACAATTTTATACATGCACTTCAGACTGGGACCCATGGCTACAGAAAAGCTGTCCCACAAAATGAAGTGGTAGATGCATGCAATTCAGACCGAGACTATGGCTACAAGAGAGCTGTGTCCCATAAAGTGACAGATGTATGCAATTCAGACTGGGACCCATGGCTACAGAAAAGCTGTGTCCCACAAAGTGACAGATGTATGCAATTCAAACTTGGACCCATGGCTACAGAAAAGCTGTGTCCCACAAAATGAAGTGGTAGATGTATGCAATTCAGACTGGGACCCATGGCTACAGAAAAGCTGTGTCCCACAAAGTGACAGATGTATGCAATTCAGACTGGGACCCATGGCTACAGAAAAGCTGTGTCCCACAAAATGAAGTGGTAGATGTATGCAATTCAGACCGAGACTATGGCTACAAGAGAGCTGTGTCCCACAAAGTGACAGATGTATGCAATTCAGACTGGGACCCATGGCTACAGAAAAGCTGTGTCCCACAAAATGAAGTGGTAGATGTATGCAATTCAGACCGAGACTATGGCTACAAGAGAGCTGTGTCCCACAAAGTGACAGATGTATGCAATTCAGACTGGGACCCATGGCTACAGAAAAGCAGTGTCCCACAAAATGAAGTGGTAGATGTATGCAATTCAGACCGAGACTATGGCTACAAGAGAGCTGTGTCCCACAAAGTGACAGATGTATGCAATTCAGACTGGGACCCATGGCTACAGAAAAGCTGTGTCCCACAAAATGAAGTGGTAGATGTATGCAATTCAGACCGAGACTATGGCTACAAGAGAGCTGTGTCCCACAAAATGACAGACGTATGCAATTCAGACTGGGACCCATGGCTACAGAAAAGCTTTGTCCCACAAAATGAAGTGGTAGATGTATGCAATTCAGACCGAGACTATGGCTACAAGAGAGCTGTGTCCCACAAAGTGACAGATGTATGCAATTCAGACTGGGACCCATGGCTACAGAAAAGCTGTGTCCCACAAAATGAAGTGGTAGATGCATGCAATTCAGACCGAGACTATGGCTACAAGAGAGCTGTGTCCCACAAAGTGACAGATGTATGCAATTCAGACTGAGACCCATGGCTGCAAAAGAGCTATGTCCCACAGTGTACAAATAAGTACACCACTTTGGTGGATATTAAAAAAATGCGTTATAAAAAGCTATTCACTCACATAGAATCACATGTAAGTGCAGTGAGTCTGCTCGAGAGCGGAGAATACTGCTACATAAAAGCGATCAACAACATATGCATGCAATTTACTTATTTAGACTCGGACTGAGGGATGCAAAAGAGTTGTGTCAGTCCCACAGTGTACATGTATGCAATTAAGAGTTTGATGTATGGGTGCTAGAGTAAACATTTCAGACATGGACCCATGGACACAAAAGCACAGCACCCCATGGAATATGTACACATGCAATTAATTCAGAGTTCACTCTGTGAGTATGAGAATGCAATTACAATTGTTGCAGTACCCCATTCTAGGCTGTACCAAAAACTGAAGTGATAGGGACAAGTGGATCAAGCAGCACAATTAGGACATTTGCATGGCTGGTTCAACAAACATATGTAATGTATAAATTATAAACATACATACATATTTACGCCATTGAAAACACTTCAGTGATAACTATTTTTAAGACCCACACATTTTTTTAATCCTACATAACTCATCTTCTTCCGCTTTTTCCATTCTTTTCTTAGTTTTAGATTATGGAGCTCTTCCCTTTTTACCTTACCACTAGTCATTTTTCTTCTTACTGCTATGTTCAACTTTATAAATAGTTTTGTGCTGTTTTGCACACACACACTCACGCTTGTCAACTGCAATCTCAGCATGCTTAGTAGCTAGCAAATTGGCATCTTAATTACAAATGACCATCAAAGACAACAAATCTTTTGCATCTCTTCTTTTGTGTTGGTCTACGGAATCAGACTATTTAATTATACAGCCACTGACTGCTGGAAACACACAGGTGTAGGACAGAAAGGGTCCGCCTGCTAAGATGATCCGACTTTCACCGATGCCAATGCCCAAGTACATCTCCATCTGACAGAACTTCTAAGCACCTGCACTGACTGGCTACACAGTTCCCATCTCTATGCAAAACTGAGGATCGACTTAACAGGACAGACTGTGGGGTGGGAGGGGGTGGGTTAGAGGCTGTGTACACATCAGTCAAAGTGCAACCCTGTCAGGTCAAAAATCATACGTATCAAATATATATCTGCTGCTAATAAATAGAGTACTAACCTAACCACACACACCTCCTTCAACAGTGGTTCGAGCAGGGGCAATGCAGCCGGACAAAAAAAATCAATCTGAACATGGATCTAGCTAAACCAATTTGAGCACCCACTGCAGCCCATGGCAACCAGCAATAGAGTTACCGCCAACCATGGCTTATCTGTCACCCACATCACCATGGCACATAATCTGTATAGACCAGTATTACCATGGCATGTCCCACAAAAAAATCTCATTTCCGTGCCGTCTGTGTAACGCAAAGTTAGTAAAACTGTAATTAATTTCTCCCTACCTTCAAATCAATTATTCATTCCTTAGTGCAATGCTTCAAATGGTGTTCAATGCGTCGCTGGCTTGCTCCGGACGTCTGATTACTTTCTGACTGGCTTTGCTTGATCACTTGTAGCTTATATAAAAATTGGGGGGGGGGGGTGGAGAGTCTGTTTATTTTTGTTTTTCATGGCAAGGAATTGTTGAGTGTTACTACTTAACGCCCAGTGCACCGCAAAGGGTCACACCAGGGTGAAGCACAAGTCACCCAGCCACAAGTACAGCGCAACAGTCTACAGAAGTCAAAGAGTCGACAACACACATTATATAATATGTTGTCGACTCTTTTGACTTTGTTGACACACATATAATAGTTACATTATTTTCACCCATTTGCACCTGATCAAAGACATTTCAGGCAAATTCATTGAGATGTATTTAAGAAGGCCCTAGCTCAAAAAGTACAAGGTCAAAACACAATTCATCAAAAGTCACACTGTTATCTCTGCCTGCCTGCCTGCCTGCCTGCCTGCCCCTCTCTCTCTCTCTCTCTCTCTCTCTCTCTCTCTCTCTCTCTCTCTCTCTCTCTCTCTCTCTCTCTCTCACACACACACACACACACACACACACACACACACACACACACACACACACACACACACACACAACAAACACCAATCAACATGGTTTGGGGCTTATTTCTATTCTGCAAGCTCCCAACACAGGAAGCTGCATCAATAACTTCTGATAATGAGCTGGGTGACAGGGAAACTGTTAGCCACACCTAACACTGGTAAAAACTGGACAGGAAGAATCAGGGGGAGGGGGGGGGGGGAGGGGTTGAAATCAAATGAGCTTGGAAGGCAGAAATCGGTGTGGTAGAATTCCTGATAGCACACAAAGCTATATTCTGACCTACTCAAGGCTTGAATGAAGACCTAACTTTACGTCCATGGAATCTCAGTGTGACTTGGTGGGAAGGGGGGCATAAGCGAGCTGATGTGGTTGAGTGGTTAGAGCACTGTATCTTTAGGCCTGGGGTGTGTGAATTTGAATCAGGGCACCCTGGTGAAGCTTTTATACTGCTCAACCCTGTCTCCTAATTAGTGAATGGTCTCAAGCAGTCAAGATGAGAGTAAGGCACACATAGCTTCGAACACCGATTTTGTTCGTTTGAAAACTGCGTGAACTGTTCTGGCATCTATGTGTTCATCATGAAGTTTGAATTGGTTTTTGATTCTAGTACGTGCTTTGTGCAATGCTGCTCCTAGACTTTCGGTTTATTTAGATTCTTTTCCAGTCACAACTGGCTTGACAGTTTCTGTCAGATATGTTCCGAGTTCACCTGCCCGCATGTGCAGAATGTGACTTTCCACAGAGTCAAGTCAGCCGAGTGCGCGCTTGAGTACACATGTAGTTATGTACAACTCAATGTGTGATGCTGTGTTCCTCACACCTACAGTACTCATCAAAATTGATGACTGGGGCACCATGGAGTCTTCCTTCAGGGACCTGGGCACTGGCTACCCCAAATTTGTTCCCAAAGGGCTTGATGACATGAACAAGGTAAGTGAGTGTGCTGCACGGTCATGGAGACCAGACTGGGCCACAGGTAGGAGACACTTTTTTCTCTCTCCAGTATTTGGTCCGATCCTTGTCGCTCTGCTGCCCACTCCATCATTGTCCACCATGCCGACCTGATACGTGTGCCCTCCCTCTGCAGCTCTGCCCACTCCTCTGTTGGTGGACAGTGGGTGCCATCATTTGGTGGCCATTCAGTTGGCTCACCACAAAAACAATGCTCCTCTGTTGGTGGACAGTGGGTGCCATCATTTGGTGGCCATTCAGTTGGCTCACCACAAAAACAATGCTCCTCTGTTGGTGGACAGTGGGTGCCATCATTTGGTGGCCATTCAGTTGGCTCACCACAAAAACAATGCTCCTCTGTTGGTGGACAGTGGGTGCCATCATTTGGTGGCCATTCAGTTGGCTCACCACAAAAACAATGCTCCTCTGTTGGTGGACAGTGGGTGCCATTCATTTGGTGGCCATTCAGTTGGCTCACCACAAAAACAATGCTCCCTGTTGGTGGACAGTGGGTGCCACCTTTGGTGGCCATTCAGTTGGCTCACCACAAACGCAATCCACTTGATGTTCCTGGCCCAGACCTGGCTCTGCTCCCATGGGGATGAAGCGAAGATCGCCGACCAGTCCTGGCTCCCAGTGACTACGCCATCAAGTCATTCCTGCACCCCTCCCATGGGGGTCACCGCCGTCATCTTCAGGACCCGCCTCTCTTCCCACCTCACTGTCAAATCTGACTCGGCCCTCTCTGACTCTCATAACACCTTCGAGTTTGTTCAAATTTATGTCACACTGCAGCACAATGTTATGCACTTCGTTTGTGTTTATCACTCCTCTCTGAACCACAAAAAGACACTGTTTTGGAATTGTAAAATTTCTGTGCAGCCTCCTCCTCAAAAGCACTTTACATATCATTTAATACAACCTCCTTTACCCCTGCCCAACCCCACCCCCCTTCCACATCTGATCTCCTATAAAGAACAATGATCATGCTAGACATTTTTTCACACCAGTGTCACTACAAGGAGGCGAAAGTGGTTTATGGAAACTGGTCAGACAATCACTGTAACCGGTCAGATACACAGCCGTCTATTCTACTAACAGAGCTCTACTAGCAAACACTCTACTCCCCTCCCCATCTAGAACACACACACACACACACTATGTTCTGCATTTATTTTACTTCAGTACATATTTTACTTTAACTGGGAGTACCGGTCCAAACAAAATAACAGCCTGACCAGTTGCTGTTTTTATAACTAGTGAATGCTGGTTATATTTATAACCGATAAAATACCTGAAATTACCGGTTAACACAAACCCTGCTGAGTAGAACTGTTCTCTAGCTCTTACTTGGATACTATCATCAAAATTTGACCTTAGTTCCCTGTCTGTACACCTCAGTTCCCTACTTGTGATGCATCCATTTGATGGTGTCCCTCTCTGCACTTTCCAGCTTATTTTGGAGTCTGTTGCTAAAAGTTTCACCATGAAGTCAGACCCCAAACCCACCAACTTCAGGAATATACAGCTAATTTGCACGCTCTCCCATCAATGTGGTGCCATTCCACGATCTACTATTTTAGAAATGCCAAATCAATCACAGCTCATATTATATTTAGAAATCCAGGGATATTGCATCCTCATGTTACTGTATTTTTTTCTTGAGACAACTCCATCCACCAACCTTATCACTCATGGTATCAGAGCAGCCAGAAATAGACACAGACCACAGGCAACTGACATAATACTTTGCTGTTAGGTTTTCTCTGCAACAAATTTACGCCATTTTACAGTGCATGTTTTGGAGAAGAGCACACCTGAACTGTTCTGAAAGGAACAGGAGCAGCTATGAGCCATAGCCATTAAAGCCACTGTATAATTCTGTAAATCATGGGAATCATACTTGTAAAGCTTCAGACGAATTGGAATGGAGGTGGTGATAAAAACACACAATTAATAAAAGCTTTCAACGAGTCTCTCCCAGTTGCTGAGACCTTGAAAATAGGTCAAAACATTGAAACTGGTACTGACGGGATCAGCTTATTAACAGCAAACATATTTCGTTTCTGTGGCAGATGTCCAGTTTCAGAGCTATCTTAACAACCAAGAAACTTTCTGTGGCAGATGTCCAGCTAAATGCTGATTACCACAAATTTTACATTATTCTCCCATGATTTTTTGCGAGAGTCAAAAAACTTATTTTAGAGTGGAGAACAGTTTTAGGTGTAATTTTGAGAACAACATAAGTGTAGTCAATGACAATGCTATCCAGTGCCTGTGAAATAAACCTGCACAGTCACAAGCATAATCCTTCAAGACCCAGCTGTGTGATCATTAACATTTGAAATGTTATATGTACAGACTGTTCTCTCTCTCTCTCTCTCTCTCTCTCTCTCTCTCTCTCTCTCTCTCTCTCTCTCTCTCTTGACTTGAGAGAGAAAGAGAGAGAGAGAAATCATCTTCATATAAAATTATAATATATTATTACAAAAACAAGCGTACTGAAAGTTCTGGCCAACCTATTGAAAGAAAGCCAACTGTTCCAGTCACTGCCATGACATGATTATGACTGATAGGCCCAAGTTTTGATGCAATCTTTGCAAAGTTCTGAACTGCCCAGTCGTGGATTAGTTCTTGGATTTTTCTGGTGTGTGTACATCTCATATTATTTATGTTAACTGACACTTTTGTTTACGTCATCAGTTGCACAATGATGTAAAAGGAGTGAGTGTCTCTGAAGATACCTCATGGTTGCAAACACCAAACTTGCTTTGAGTAATTAAGCAACAACTATGAAAATTTATACTAAATATGAAATGCTTGAAAAGGCACAACACTTTTTGCTGTCAATTTTACAAGCTGATCAAATGTTGGACACTTTTCATGTCAAGATGAACCAAAATTTCACCTTTAGGTCCAGTAGCATCTGATTCAAGACCACACTGATTTGACATGTTTTTATGGCTCAAATGTTGCTTAAATCAACTGTTAACACAAAAAAAGGCATTTGTTTTGAGCTAAATCAAATAAAATATCAGAATGATGCATTTTAGTGCCTTAAAGAAAGCAAGCTGTTGCCTAAGTAGGTGGGGAAAAAATTGAAATTCCTGCTTTTTTCGCTTTGGGGCTACACCATACTGCTGTGCAGCTGGTTAGACTAAGAGAAAGAGATAGCTGTCAGCGGTAATGGGAAAAAGCTGTTGTGGGTATAACGAGGAAGTAACTTGGTAATTTAAAACTTAATCTATCCACTGAGTTCAGTTCCTTTGTTTCAATTACTTTAACTTTCAGGGGAACACTAGACTTGTCCAGTTTACTGCAAAACTGCCCAACTCTGATCACTGTATCCAGACACCCTGAGAATTTTAGCCCACCATCCCAAGACTGATGGAAAAGGATGACCAAGGTATACTAACTGCCCACATCAAAGTTGATGGGTCCAGCTTTCAGTTAAATTCCATCACTGTTGACTGTACAGAGCTCTGTACAGTACACTAGTATTAGTAGTTGTATAAATTACTATGGCCAGGTTTCTGGTGCCTATGCAATGGTTGGGGGCTGTGCAGGGAACTTATTGTCCCTTTTTGGGCCAAGATAATTGGGCTGAGCAGTCAGTCACGTTGGCATCGACAACAGAATTGCCCAGACGGTCCCAGAAAATGAATCTCTAAATGCTCTATTGATCAGCAGCACAGTGCAACAGGAGTACCAGTCCACTGCAACTCAAGAGAGAAGATTTTGTCTTCTCTTGAGGGTGCTAGAGAACAACAGGTCTATCAATCACAGTACAAAATAAACTATAAATCAAGCCTTTTCCAGAAAGAGCGCTCACCTAAAGAATAAATTACAAACATGCACCTGCACAGGTATAATCTTGCTCCAGACATTACAGCTCTGTACATGAACCATAGTGTATGTGCCACTGCAAAATTCTGCACTGCATCAGCTGGTGCCAATCTGAAGCAATTTGCACACAACTAGATGCACTGAACCTGTCAAAATGACACCACCACAACTGTTAATTTGACTGGCCATTTTGAAAACTTGGTTGCTAGTGTTTCAGGGGTTAATCCTTTTGCAATAATTCTGCACTACTACTTGCCACTAATTCATCATTACTGTCTGCTTGGCAACCACAAAAACACATAAGCACCTTCTGTGTTTCTGTTTATAATCTTCATGGTTCATTTGATGGGTTCATGCCAACAACATAGTCATGATATTAAACAGAGACCACCTAAATATGCCTGATCATACAATATCATTCATAAGACTCCTAAATGTTCATAAGAGCTAGGACAGTAGGAGATAGTTTTGCTGGTGGCCAATCCTATAGTGTTTCCCAATATCCTGTATGACATTTTAGCAACACAGCCAGTATGACTGGAGGAAAACTGATGTGGCTGCAGCCACTGTGCGAAATGAGCACTCAGAAACCAGCTGAAGCATTTGCTATCCCACAGTGAAATGAATGCATGTGACTGTTATACAAACTGTTGCCACAAACCAAAGGGTGGCTGACAGTGATACTAACCAGGTATCAGCCAAAGATCAAACAACAACAAAAATTAATATAATAAAGAAAACAAAAATCAATTTTGTAGGGTGTTTGGTATCAGTCTGCCAACCAATGTCACAGCAGCAAGAGTAAAATGTTTCATGCTTTGCAAACATACCATGGTCAGACAATCAAGGATTCTTTCTTTGTAAAGTCTGCTGCATCCCCCCCCCCCCCCCCCCCAATTTGTCTCTTGCTTCCCATTAGGGTTAAAACAAATGCTGGTTTGGTTTAGACTGAGGGTCCAGATGCTCAATAAAGTAGTCCTAAGAAAGCCAAGTTGATTACCCATTTATCCTTTCTCACATTGGGGGCAGTCTTGAGTTCAGCAAGCATCGTGCCATCAGTGACACAAATCTGCTGTCAGGATTTGTAGTCTTGATTGATTGATCTCAAGTGGGATGGTAGTGCACACTTTCCATTCCACATAATGATATATATATATATATATAATGCTGCCCTTTTTGATGGTGGGGTACACCAATGCCACTGTATTCCAAGAGTGATGGGATGAGGTCAGATAAAAAACTAAAATTCCTGCATTGTCTGTGAGCTGGAAATGGAATGGAGACAAGACTTACAAGACCATGGCTGAAGTGTAATTTTTTTGTGTGTGATGGCACTGCGCTCTGGCCATGGCAGGGTTTCGTCTGATTTTCAAGGTTAGGATTTTATTTTCTGGGCACTCGTTTCAAGTTCAAAACCTGTGTGTTAAACCCCATACCCCAGTGTTTAACCCAAGCTTCAAGTTGTGCCAGGTCTTCCTTTATGATAGCATGGTTGGATCTCTGTAATAGTGTAAAGCAGGAAATCAAGTACAATGCATCACCTGGGATTACACAGCTTCTAGGACACCTCGGACACAGAAAAACAGCAGTGACCAATGTGCTGTAACATGAGGCACCCTAAGTCTACCCAAATGCACACCACCACGGCAGGCTGCTGGTATATTCTGAAACTCATCATTGTTCATAGTTCACACCTACAGTATTTTATTGAATTAGTCCGATGTACAGATCCAACAGCAAGCAAGTCAGGTCACTGCCTGCTGGCGGTACTCATTAATCACAAACATGCTGATTCGTCTTCCTCTTGATAATACTATGGGAACAACAGCCAGTTAAGGTGATTTTTGTTGTTTTTTTGTGTGTGTGTTTTTTGTTCTTTTTTTCTAATTTTTTTAATCAATGATTAATCAGTATCCTTTGAAATTTCGGTGCTCTTTCAACTTACAGTTGCAGATCAATATATTTGATAATAAACTGTATTTCTTTCAACAGCATTACTATTACTATTAGTGTGACTGTGAACAAGATGGGCACCACTGTAAGTGAAACTGTACGTATTTACTTTTTATTTGTTTGGTAAACTGTCAAAGGCAGACAACTGAATTTCCTTTTTTAAGGATTAATAATGTACCACTGTATTGTATTCCATTACGTAGACTATCACCGTGCTGGAGACAGCAAACGATCTTCCATGCACAACTAGCATTTGCACTGAACTGCACTTCTGTCAAGGGTGACAGCGCAACCAAACTATCTTCGGTTACTGGAATCACTTCTGCGCAGACTGCAGATCATCGATTGACATTATCATTATGACAAGATCCCCAAACACTAACCTGCTGTCAGCAGCACTAAACAACATGAACACAGCCACAGTCAATCCCCCTCTCAAAACAAAAACAGTTCATGCATGCAAACACAGTTTTTCTCGAAGTAAACCAGAAAACAATGCACTAACCTGGTGAAAAGTCGGCCTCCATGACGTTAGATGCGATGCCTGCGGGTGTTAGAACTCAAGTGATACGGCTCGCAGTCCGCAACTGACGACTGACACACTCAATATTGACTGGCTCCACTGCCAATGTCGGCTGCTATTCGCTACCCACAAGCCTCCCTGATAAAGGGACGCCACTCTAGCAGACTGTGTTTGAGTATAGTAGGAGTTTTCTTTCTTGCTCCCCCTTCACCATAGTTCAGGAGCTGTGAGAGTCGAGGTGGCCGCCCTGAGCTGTCCGTCCTAACGAGCCTTCTGGTTTCCGTGGACGTAAAGCTATATTGAACCATGCTTCGGCATTGGTCTCAGCTTGTCCCTAATATGTCAACTGACATCTGAGGACATTAAGCAACACTACCTACCTACCTACCTGCTCCCCCTTCCTCCCCCTCCCCCCTTTCGTATTTACTTATTTTCCAATTAATATTTAATGACTTTTCATGAAATCAGCAAATAGTGGTATTATACTTACCAAGTTTATTAGTGACATTAACACGGGCTCCTGACTTTCATTACTATTATACTGTTACCACTTTAAATTGTGTGCATGTCATAAAAATTATACTTGTGCAGTTATACATTTACTATTACTCTTTTCTCACAATTAATGAAACATTAAAATGGCTCTCATCGCTGCCCATCTCAATGCAAGAGTCATTCTGGTGATGACAGTGTAGTGATAGGTATATAATCTCCTTCTTCCCCCAATACCCCCCCCCCCCCCCCCCCCCCCATAAGCCATATGGTTTCTGTGGACATTAAGCACCATATTTACTTACTTATTTACATACAGTACAGGAGTGCAGACTTTGGCAAGTGTTAGAAACTTTGCAGTCCATTGCAAGAAATCCCTACCCTCCAAAATTTGAGAAGAGTAATCACAATATCTAACTACAAAAATGGATTGCATCTTTGTTGTCCTTAATAGCTTAAGGGCTTAAAATGCTAAAAATAGTTAATGTCTGTTGACTAAGTACATTTATTTCTTGGAAAAGCAATAAAATAGCACAAAAACAAAAATACCTGAATGTTGTTCTGTCACACACACTGGTTACACAACCCGAGTCTCAGTGTGCTATATGTTCTTACACATTATTTCCCTAATACACGTACACATGCTAGCTTTTGTACTTGTAAAATTCGGTCAGCTTCTTTTTGGATGAATCTGCAGCCACTTCTCCAGCAAAGAAGAAAAAAAATTCATAACTTTGTGTATGCACATTTGGTTGTTTTTCTGTTGTGGGGATAGCTCAGTGGTTAGAGCGCTGGACTTGTGATTGAAAGGTTGCGGGTTCAAATTCCTTCAGGAGCAGCGGAAGATTTTTTTCTCCATGGTCCATGTTTTTGTGCTGATTCTTATTTCAGTATCTGTTCCACCCCTGTGTTACCACAGTAGCACGTAAAAGACCCAAGTCATTATGTCAAAAGCGCAGGTGGCAGGTTACAGCTAAATATGCATGCACCTTATGTGGTTTTGCATGAAGTGAAATGGTGCATGGTTGTATGGTGTACACAGAATGTGCTGAGATGGCCGCAGTTTCATGTGTCACCAGCAATGCCAGTGCTGAAAGTACACCACTTTGGTGGATATTAAAAAATCCACCATAAAAAGCTATTCACTCATATATAATCACATGCAAGCTCAGTGAGTCAACCACTTGTCTGGATATTAAAATCCTGTTACTAGTTGTCAACCATGTCAGTGTCTGTTTTAACATACCTTCCAGATCCAATGTATTCAGTGTCTGTCACACAAGAGGGGTCTACATTTTGCATGTTTTATTATTGATCGCTTTTATGTAGTGCTATTCTCTGCTCTCGAGCAGGCTCACTGCGCTTGCATGTGATCCTACATGAGTGACTAGCTTTTTATAGTGTGTTTTTGAATATCCACCAAAGTGGTGTACTTACAGCGCTGACATCGCTGGTGCCACATGAAACTGCTGTCATCTCGGCACGTTCTGTGTACACCATACAACCATGCACCATATCACTTCATGCAAAGCCACATACGTAAGGTGTATGCGTGTTTAGCTGTAACCTGCTACCTGCACTTTTGGCAGAATGACCAGGGTCTTTTACATGCTACTGCGGTAACACGGGGGTGGAACGGATACCGAAATAAGAGTCAGCACAGAAAGTTGAAAGTTGACCCTGGAGAAGAAAATTCTCCCGCCGCTCCAGCAGGGATTCCAACCCGTGACATTTTTATCATGAGTCCAGCGCTCTAACCACTGAGCTATCCCCGCTCCCCCATGTGCACATAGATTTTAATGCTTTCTCATGTAAAAAGATTTTAAGCACTTTATTGGTCTTTCATGGTCCCTAGCAGGAAATTTTGGTCACTTTGCCTGGGCAAAACTGAAGCAGCTTCAAGAGCAGTGCTACACAGTCCTACCCAATACAATGGCACCAGTTTGTCAAGGTAGCCATGAAAACAGCCCACACTCTTCTTCGGTCTAGGGGTGGAAAATCAGTCTGGCAACTGCCAGTTATTGCTGCCAAACACCTGAGCAACTTCAGCCAATCATAACATCACAGATAACATTCCGAATTACTAAGGGGCCACCATTTTTGGCCTGTGAACAAAAGCATAGCAACAATAAGAAAAACTGATGGTTTCTGAACAAACCTTCAAAATAAGTAATGATGTATCGGTTTGTTGTTAACTGGCCCCCATTGATTTTTTAAACTGAGTTTCAGAACAGCTACCCTTGGCCTCTTCCGTCTTGTTCATCAGGGAATGTACTTCAGAGGCTGTGGCATACATCAAGTGAGCCACGACTCATTATGGTGTTTTGCACAGAGAGAGAGAGAGGGGGGGAGGGAGAGAGAGAGAGAGAGAGCGAGAGAACAATAGCCAGTTCTGCCAATGGTTACTCATGAAACCCAGCTTAAGGTTTTCATCATCCACACCGAGACCAATGTCGTGAGTGTTGAAAATGTGGCTGTTCTTACAAATCATCACATGGAATGATGTTTAACAAAGTTATGAATATGATGAGGCTGCCTTGGAAATTGACAGGGATTTGAATTTCGGCAGCATGCACTGAAAATGGCCCAGTAAATTTGTCTAAAAGAACACAGACCTAGAGATCAATGATGGAATTGTGAATTTCAAAGGTTTATTGAACACTTCTTTCTCTCCTACCAGCTCTCTCAGACAATGACTGGCATCACAAGTTTTATTCAACAGTTTTTATTAAGTTTTTTATCACAAAAATGTTGCTGTCAAATGCCCCCCCCCCCCCCCCCCCAAAAAAAAAAACACAACAAAAACAATGACATATAAAGAGCAAAAAAGAAAACAAAAACAAAATCAAACAATGAGGATGTACCTCTGGTGGACTTTATATACCTTGTATTTACATGCATGCCAGGTGAGAGTTACTGTTGGTGACTCATGTCTTTGTTGTTGAACTTGTGTTATGTATTTCAAGTGTTACTTAACTCCTTGTGTGTTGATTCTACATGAACGCTCTGGGCCTCATTCTGTTTCAGATTTGTTCAAATCTAACAAGTACACAAACTTAAAATCATGGCATTGGCAACTCTTGATTCATAAACAATCTCTTTGATAAGTATTATCACTCACAGACAAATTTATGCATACAGTGTACACATACAAATGTATGCATGCACATGTAGATGAACAGATGCTCACATACACACCCATCTAAACATGCAGACACACTACAATACATATTTTTTATCATGCAATGGAACCCCTCTTCTAAGATTACCCTGAAAGCGAAGCAAAGGTCATAAAAGAGTGATGTCAATACACAGAAATTTAAAGTCAAAATTTCTGAAAAAGTGGTGTAAAATGGTGAGTGGTCTTTCATCAGGATTGTCCTTCATCAGAGGTTCCACAATAGGAGGTCATTTTCACAGATAAAATTGTGTTGCGAGTATTGATTCCAAAAACAACACATACACACAAATGGGGAAGGGGCTGTTGTAAAATTAAATAAAACTTTAAACATGTGCAGCAGCAAATCGCTTGTGGCAGTCCCTCACCCAAACAGTTCTGAATGTCAAACAAACACTGAAACTTCACCTAAAACTGTTGGGGTCAGTCACCATGCTGCACACTTGGCATTTGCGAAACAAACATTCAAAACATATATTGTTAAAATCAAAGCCTGTTTTCTTCAACACCTCTTGCGCTGGAATCATTAGCTTAAGAAAGGTTCCGCAGTCGTACAGGCACTGGTGGTCAGGGGGAAAAAGTGGCGTTGAAACTGTTGTTCTTGCTGATGGTGGCATCGGGGCTGAACACTGACGTGGTGGAGCTGGTGGTCAGAGGACTTGGTGTACGGGCATTCTTGAACTTCTGCCGCAAAACCATCACTAGTGCTTTGTGCAGTGGCTCCTGGGGGGAGCGTGGCCCATTGAGGGAACGAAGTGGGGTGCCACCAGGGGATCTGAACCAACACAAGACAGTAACAATGAACGGCACTGTGGGGTTTCGCCAGGGGATCTGAACCAACACAAGACAGTGACAATGAACGGCACTGTGGGGTTTCGCCAGGGGATCTGAACCAACACAAGACAGTAACAATGAACGGCACTGTGGGGTTTCGCCAGGGGATCTGAACCAACACAAGACAGTGACAGTGAAAGGCACTGTGGGGTTTCGCCAGGGGATCTGAACCAACACAAGACAGTAACAATGAACGGCACTGTGGGGTTTCGCCAGAGGATCTGAACCAACACAAGACAGTAACAATGAACGGCACTGTGGGGTTTCGCCAGGGGATCTGAACCAACACAAGACAGTAACAATGAACGGCACTGTGGGGTTGCCAGGGGATCTGAACCAACACAAGACAGTAACAATGAACGGCACTGTGGGGTTTCGCCAGAGGATCTGAACCAACACAAGACAGTAACAATGAACGGCACTGTGGGGTTTCGCCAGGGGATCTGAACCAACACAAGACAGTGACAATGAACGGCACTGTGGGGTTTCCCAGGGGATCTGAACCAACACAAGACAGTGACAATGAACGGCACTGTGGGGTTTCGCCAGGGGAATCTGAACCAACACAAGACAGTAACAATGAACGGCACTGTTGGGGTTTCGCCAGGGGATCTGAACCAACACAAGACAGTGACAATGAACGGCACTGTGGGGTTTCGCCAGGGGATCTGAACCAACACAAGACAGTAACAATGAACGGCACGTGGGGTTCGCCAGGGGATCTGAACCAACACAAGACAGTAACAATGAACGGCACTGGGGGGTTTCGCCAGGGGATCTGAACCAACACAAGACAGTAACAAGTAAAGTTGCTGTTGCATGTTGCCAGGGAATCTGAACCCAACAGAAGACAGTAACAATTAAAGGTGTTGCAGGGTGCCGCCAGAGGACCCTAACCAACACAAGACAATAACACTAATTTAAAAGTGCAGTGGGGTGCCACCACGGGCCCAGAATCAATGGAAGAGAGTAACATTATCGTATGTTTAAATGTGCAGTGGGGTGCTGCAAGGGGACCTAAACCATCACAAGGCAGTAAGTTGAGTAACACTAACATACTTAGTGTCCATATAGTTTCTTACCTTGCAATCTGAGTGCAGCGCAGTCGTGAAATGGGGTTGGATGCAATGAGTTCAGAATGAATACTGCTCAGACTGGACTGTGAACTTGCTGATCCTGTGGACACATTGGACCTGTTGGGGGGTGGGGAGGGAGGGGTGGGGGGGCAAAATCATGTGCATTATTAGAATAAGAATAATGACACAGTTATTGTGTTGCTGAGAGCAATACCAGCATATGTTACTGTGTTGGTTGGACTGAGTAAGCCCACTGACTGATAGAAATCTGCCTTCAAAAAACAAAAAGTTGATTTTTCATAACCTGTGCATTGCAGCATGCCTAGGTTCTACATATATATGCAAATTTTCTGATCTTAAACCTGTCATAGTTCAGGAGCTGTGTGAGAGTTGAGGTGGCCGTCCTGAGCTGTCCATCCTAACGAGCCTTCTGGTCTCCGTGGACGTAAAGAATTATTGAACTGTGCTTCGCCATTGGTCACAACTTGTCCCTAATATGTCAACTGACATCTGAGGACATTAAACATCACTTCATCATCATCACCTTGAACCTGTGGACTGCAGCAGACTGCTTGCAGGTCATTGCAACAGTTTGTAACTGACTGATTTTACCCTTCCTGCTCTAGGAATCCCAGGCTCACTGCTTTTGCATGGAAGAGTGTGAGACTGTGACAGAAAATGCCCCATGATGGACTTTTGTCATGTCATCTTTGCCAGTCATGGTGGTGGAAACTAGGAGCTGGTGGAACCGCTGCATACTACAGTATGTGTTTGCCAGATGTTGTCACAGCCTCAGTCTGTGGATGAAGATTAAGAATCTGGCGTACAGAAAAAAAAGAGACAAAAAAACAAACCCGCTCACAGACACAGCAACGTGGTCCACACAGCCTCTGACCCCACTCTAGTTTTCCCATCCAAATGACAGGCGGTCTCTACCACAGACACACTGAGAGCTCATATGAGACAGGGAACTGTATAACTACCCATTGTCAGCACCACATTTTGAAATGAACAACAGAACAACCTCGCGGAAGAAGGGCAGCATTACACAGGAAGGAAATGGCAAGAACTGGTGGAAGACGGAAATACAGAAGCCACACTCTGGTGCCCTAACAGCACAACCTGTCACTTGACTAAGTTTACAGGAAGTAAAGCCCAGCATCTTGATGGCTATCACTGTATCAGCTTTTAGTCCACAGAACTGTCGCCGGCTAATGGGGTTACTTTAAGGTCAGTTATCATAGTTTTCTTTTAGTGCAATAATAGCAGCAGGCTCCATACAGCCTCAAAAGACTGGCAGTAGCAAAAGGCTTCATACAGCCTCAAAAGACTGGCAGTAGCAAAAGGCTTCATACAGCCTCAGAAGACTGGCAGTAGCAAAAGGCTCCATACAGCCTCAAAAGACTGGCAGTAGCAAAAGGCTCCATACAGCCTCAAAAGACTGACAGTAGCAAAAGGCTTCATACAGCCTCAAAAGACTGGCAGTAGCAAAAGGCTTTATACAGTCTCAGAAGACTAGGCCACAATTTTATATGTCTCAGGGAGACAGATGGTCTGCATGTCGTCCACGTCCTTGATGCAAGACCTCACATCAACACACATAAGTTTATATACTAAGATAGATACTAAGTTTTGCCTGGACATGGACAGTATGTTTATATGCAGATGGTTGCTAAGGAAGAGTTGAAGGTAAATATATAAGTAAATTAGTATGCAACTCAGTCTGAGATTTTAAGGCCAAAAAACTGATTCCTCAGAACTGCACTGATATATATATATATATAACAGTACACAAATACTCACAAAGCACGTTTGTGTTTCTTCAAGACTGGGACATCTGCTTCAGGTGTGACAAACTGCAATTGACCACAACATAATTATGTAAGAAATAAACCCATAAAATGGCATGGATTCCAAATGCTACGGCAGTCATCAAATTTCTGTGAGTGCTATCCCTAGACAATTCTTCCATTTCATAATGCCCAAGCAAGGTGTAAAAATAAACGACCCCAAATAATCCGAGGGTTATAATCAAAGTCTCTGACAGCAGTAACTTCAACCTTTACTCTTTCTTAAATACCCCCCAGCCCCCAAACACACCTCATCATCTGAAGGTGAAGAAGCAACGCTAACAGAGGGAGTGACGTTGCCTGTGTCACCAGCGTCACCCAGTCCAGATGCTTCATTGCCACCTCTGTCTCTCCCTGAAGTGGCTGGCGAATTGCTGGCAGACCAGCTTGCTGCTGCTGGGGCTGATGCTGAAGAAGGCTGGTCCATCTGACTGGAGCCTCCAGCCCCACCACATTCACTGAAGCTTCTTTTCTTGGGCTGGCCAGCACCACTGCTCTGGGCCTTCTCTTTCACACTCACCCTGTGCTGAGAAAGGAGAGGAGGGGGAGGAGGTGGTGGAGGAGGAGGAGGAGGAGGGGGAGGGGGAGGTGGAGGGTTGGCTGCTGTCTTGCTTGGTAAAACAGCCATGACGAGTGGTGGGATTTTAGCCTCCCCAAGGGGCGATGTGGTCTTTTTACTGGCTGATCGCAGGACTCTTGCTTTCCCCAAACCTCCTGCTGCAGTGGCATCTTTGTTTCTCGTCTCATCAAGCCTCATGCGGCGCAGGGGCTGCTGGGATGGCAGCACTGGAGTGTTCTCTTTGTCAGCGCTGCTTTCTCTTTGTCCCCTGCGAGATGCAACTCTTTTGGAGTACCGACGACCTTTACTCTCTGAAAGACAACAAAGAAACAAATCTCTTCAAGTATTTGCGCGCAATGTATACAGACAGTACAGAGTACCTGTGACAAGTATGAAGTACTGCATCTTTGCTGACTCTTCATGACCTGCTCTTGTGGTCACCTGTCATGATGCTCCTGCCATGTTTGGCACCATCCTCATCAAAACCAGCAACATCAGACTCACTCAGAGTCCACTTACTGGGCTGGGTGGGAGTGGTGCCACGGCAGTCTGCTCTTCACAGTTAGTTAATTATCAGAGTTTAACATCCTGTCATTGTGTCAACTGCACAGGATCACCTCTGGATGATGCTCATCGCAGGGGTTCCTGACAAACGTAACATATCAGCTGGTGGGCTACTACGGTACTAGGTGACGTCCTACCAGTTACAACAGGCATCCCTAAATCAAACACAACTAAGTCTAAAGTCATTCCACTGCGGAAGCAGATCTTCTCCAGATGGCAGCCAACCCGTGAGCTGACACCTTCCCCAGTGGACTACTGGCATAGCATCGACCTAGGGTGACGGTGGAAGTAGGAATGCTGGAAACGGCAGCATGAGGGGTGTTGGGATGAGTGGTATGGTCAACCCACTTGCTATTTAATCTTTTGTTTTCAAATCCTTTGTGGTGCCTGATTGTAAAATATTACAACAGCTCACACCACTGCCCATCTTAATGCAGGAGTCATTCTGGTGGTGGCAATGTAGCGTTGGATATGGTTCCCTCTGCCAGGCACCTCCTGGGATCTCCGTACCTCTCCTGAGACAACTTGGCATCAAGTGAGCAACCCTTGGTACATCAAGTCAACAAGTGTCAGAAAAGAAAGTGTAGGGATAAACCAATGTCAGTCAGAATGAGAAAGTGTTGGGATAAACCAACATCAGTGAAAATAAGAAAGTGTTGGGATAAACCGACATCTGAGAATAAGAAAGTGTTGGGATAAACCGATGCCAGTGAGAATAAGAAAGTGTTGGGATAAACAAAGACCAGCCTTACCCTCAGAGTAGGTGAAAGCCTTGTGCATGTCCACCTTGAGCTGGGCCAACTGCTGCGCTGACTGATCCGGTGACACAAGGCATGCTGGGTACTGCTCCCCATGCAGGAAGCTCATCATCTTCACCTGGGGAATGGTTAGAATTGGTTTCATTGCATCCACCTGTGCAGTCACCCATGCACAGGCTATCTAATCCTCTTCTGCTTTTCACAGGTCATGTCTGAGGTGCCAAAACATTCAGTCAAATGTGAACAAAAGGGCACTGTCTTTCTCTGTCTGAAGCAGACTGATTTAAGTTTTAACTACCATGAATTAATACACAAAGTGTGACTGTGAAAAACTTGCAGTTTCTTAAGAACACTGACTGAATTTCAAATTTGCCAGTTATACATGAATACAGCAAGTGTAAAAAATCAAAAGCTGCAACAAAGTGCATTCACTGTGAACTGGAAGGGCCATTCTCACTTTCATTAGTTTCAAACTATTAATGCAAACAGTGGGTCTTTTCATAAGTCTGTCGAGTGAGCCGATGAGGATCCACTCAAGAGTTACAAACTTACATGGGTGCACGTGAGATGCCAAACCTAAATCATGAAGCAGCTTCTTAAAAACAAAAAGTGACTCTGTACTAATACTTTTCAGTTTCGTACTAGTGTCAAAAGTAGTTAGTTACTACAGCTGAGTTTGTTGATGCATAACTTTTTTTCCTTCTGGATTTTGCAGTCCAGAATGAGTAATTTTTTTACAGAAATTTGGATTTCAGCTTTCTTCATCAAGTTCATGCAGCCATGGCAACAGCCAGACCATTTTTTTCTTTTCAGACCAAATTTAATAGATTACTCACCATTAATTCATACATGTTTCACTCTTAATACAGTTCAGATGTCAATGTTATGTATGACAGTCTATAATCAGTGATGTATAACCATCTATAGGAACCCTAAAATGTTATAAAGTCAATACCTTCAGGTATGAGAAGATTCCAGCATTTTCCATTTCTTCCTGCCTCCTTCTACGAACAATGCGGTAGTATGCCTCAGGGTTGTCTTGCAGATAACCAAACAACTCCTGCAGAAGTCAAACAAAAGAATCAGCACAACAGGAGTTGCAAACACTTTTTAGAACTTGCGTACCGCAAACACACTGTGACAGTGTCTTGAAAAAAATGCTTCCAACCAAAACTATGTTACACACACCAACAGCAATTTTTTTAAAGAACAATCCTAGACTTATGTAGTTCGCTAGCTGAAATTCAGCCTCTCATGCCTACTGCAGAATTCTGTGCAAGCCTGACAGATAACAGCACTACATTCTGATCGGTATCCTTGAGCTTGGGACCCTCCATGGCAGTCAATATTTTTCACCAGTGCCTAGTCAGATCTTGGCCTTTCGATGGCATTCACAGATTCCTGGCTGGTTTGTTTATCTTCTTGAGTCGGCAGCCCACTGTCAGCAGGCTTAGACTAAGTTTGAGCTCGTGGAAGGAACTGGTTCAGAACTATCATCACTACTATGAAAAAAACAAGTCAGAGTTTTCTATGTTGCCTTTCGTGATATCATGCTGAGCAGCAAAAACATGGTTGGTCCCACATGCAAATGAACAGTGGGAGACAAGTAATGTGGCCAGAAAGTGATGTAGGCAGTGAACTACCACTAACCTTGTTTAATGTCAGCCCCCCCCCCCCCCCCCCCAAGCTGTCAAAGTTGATATGTTATGACAACCAACTTAACACCCTGACACAGACTGAGGAAGAGATAGTGCTTAAACTTTTAAAGTGTTTAATTAAAATGCATTCTGTCATACAGATCTGGACTTTTTTGTGTATAGTAAACACAGTTTTTTTTTAGCAATTGCATGAGATGGGTTTGTTCTGAGTCCAAAAACAGGGTTTTCTGCATATTTGCGACCCCTGGCACAAGCTAATCAATACTTTTTGCATGAAGAAAGTGTGATAATTTTCCTCCTTTCTCCATTGATCCAAAGCAACAAGAGACAGTGTGTGTGATGTAACAAAGACAGGCTAGTACTGTAGTAACTAGTATGCATCACGATATGGAGCTACAGCTCCATTTCAGAAAACTGTTCCCTCTGTTTTTGTTATTGTTGTAGTAGTTTTTTTGTCTGTTGCAAAATTATTATTGATGAACCTAGGAAGACCTTTAAATGACTTGAAGCTGAACTCAAGAGGCAGACACAGAACTTTGGGATGTAATTTTGACAAGTCATTCAGATTCACATACTCATGATACTGGCTACAGCAAAGCTTAAAATGGAACTCATACTAGTCATACTCATACTAGTCATACCCCTTATTTGACAGCAACTCATGCAAACCTATTAAAGTATTATCTCTGTAATATTGGGATAAAATTGCTATAACTTGTATTATGTATAATACTATACAGTTATTACAGATTACAGGTGAACTAACAATAACACCAGCTACGGCTTGCTTGTCTTTTTCTTTATTGGATTAGTCAACAACAAAAGCAACCCACTCACATTGTCACAACAAGAAAAGGATGCAACACTTACATTCAGTGCTTTTTCTGTAGCTTCTGATGTCTGCTTTTCATACTCTTCCTCCGTCATCTGCGGGCAGAAGGCTGAAGACATTTCCTCTGCCTCATCAAACTCATCTAGACACTCCACACCAGGATCAGGGGCAGTCATCTTACTGCAGTGCTGTCAGTGTCTCACTCCAAATGCCACCTGCAGGGAAGAGAAAAAAAATGTGTATCAAACTGATTGAAAGGGTTGACAGCAAGACTCCCCCATTTTCCAGGGAAGTTGCAACAACAACAAAAAAACACCACTAGCTCACCGGGTAGTATAAAATTTACTAGTACACATTTTTCCGTCAGCAATGTTTCCTCTGCAATTACCGAACTTTTTAAACATCATTATAAATATCATGCATTCATGGAAGAATAGACAGCAGAGCAGCCATCTGCAACGCAAAGTTGTCACCATTTTAACTTGGTCAAAAATAAAATGAGTCCAGGTCAAACTCAAAGTGTGAACAATGAAAGAAAGTTCAATCTTCAGCAGTTTTGGACGTGTTGCAGTGGAAGAAGCGTGCCTGTTTGCACTTCTCTGACCCAGAGATAGACATTGTCTGCTATGTTTAATATCTCGTGTGATAAATCTGGACACAAGTAACTAACGCGTCATAGCAGATGATACAAATTTGTATCCTGTAAGCCTACCCGTAGAAGTTTGTCCAATTCCAAATGCCCGCCTGGATGCTCAAAAGTATAAGTCGAAACATGTGACAAAACAAAACATAATGTTATACCATATTTCAGTGAATGAAAGGATGATAATGTTAAAAAAGTTTTATTTTATGCGCAGATGTATTTAATATAATTTTATGACGTTAAATTTCTGTAAAGATTGATTATTCAAAACGAATTGGGCTTTTTTAGTTCCGTATATTTTTCAGTAGATAATTTGTTTATTTTCAAAACTTCCCATCCGGGTATCAAGTAGGAGCTTATAGGTCTGTCGCCATATTTGAGCGATAGGGGCGATCAGAAGATCGCTCGAAGCGTAGTCAAAGCGTTCAGTTGAGCGCCAGGGGGTTTATTATCCCCAGCAGGCTTTTTACGTGTGTTAGTTACTCCTGCTTGTTATTGAAATAAGTCATCAACGATTAGTTGCAATATTTTTTTCTTATTTCCCCGTTTGAAAATGGCTTTCTGAAGATGACGTCTCAAGCTTGTGTCAGTGTATCTGCTTCGCAGAAAGAAGCGATTTCGCTGTCTGCATTAATTATAGTAGGCGTTTATGTTGGAGGACATAACAGAGGGCATGGAGAGGCCAAAAGGAGTACCTCGTCAATCGTCCAATTTGGCCAAGTCAAACGGAACCTTTGAACGGAAGAATGGTTAGTAACCCGGTTTCGTGGCCTTGAACTCACTGCTTCTGACCTAACTGAGAAACTCTCAGTTAGTGTCCACGTGACCTTAGTGACCCGCAGATATTGACTTTGTAGCTATGGTATAGCCTGCTGTTAACCTACAGTTAATGCCAGGGCACTGAGCATATTTTTTATGTCAAGATGGGTTAGGATTCCTTTTTTTTCGTAGTCGTTATGATAGGTCTGAACCAGTTTCCTCCACTTGCTTTGAGCCAGCTGACATTATCTTAGGGCGTTAGGCCACCAGACCTACTCAACAAGGTAAACAAACCGGCCAGGAATCTGCCAGTCCCAGCGAAAGGCTGAGATCTAACCAGGCACCGGTGAAAAATGTTGATTCTGAAAATGTTGCACTGCTTGTACAACCACAGGCAGACATAGTCATAGTGCTTGGACTAGGTGGGGTGCTGAATTGCTGTCACAACATCACACTTCGTACCTCGCTTCCTTGCAAATGCATTTTTCATCAGCATGCTTGATCAGTACAGCACATCGTTGTGCATCTGTGAACATTTTCAGGACTCAAAAGGGTATGGGTTTCTTTGCTACTGTTGGCTCCTGCAGCTGCAGTGGAAGTATGCTGACTAATTTAGTACTGACACTAATTACTCAAACACTGTACTATTTCACATCTTTGGTCTGTAATTGGCTTGCATTGCTTTTCTTTCTTTTTGTCAGCAGACCCTAATGCTGTCAACAAGTTTTATGGTCGTTACAAGAAACGTGAGAATGGAAATGGACGAGGCTTGCAACCAGACTGCTCAAACAGGAGGCCGTTCCCTCAGAAAAGTCGGTCAGCTCTGGACAAGAGGCCGAGACAGAGAAGCTGTGTTGGCTATAGACAAAGAGAAACGGTATTTTTGTTTTTATTCTCCTGTGGTTTGGCATTTTAGATGTATCCAGTAGTCTGTGGTAGGGCATCATCAGAAGTCAGAACACAGTGATTGCATTTTCACAGTGTTCACTTACATTTGCATAGAACTCTTTTTGTAAAGCCTGACAAGGTAACAACAAAAGACAGACAAACCAAAAAAAAAAAAAAACTGGACACTTTAAATGTCTAAAAGAGGATATTTATGAAGCTCTTACACCTAGTGTGGGCCCTGAAGCACACAATACAAAAAACAAACTGTTTCAGTGTTTGACACAAATGTATTAAATCCAGAGCATGAAGCAAGTATAATACCTAAGCAAATATTCAGTTTATGACTGGGTTGCATGTTACAGTCATTCATTTTTAAAATTGTTCAAATGTTCTGCAAATATTAAGTGATCAGAAACCTAATATGTAAAACTAAAAGGTTGTAATCTGATGATTGATTTTTGGAAATGAAGTGCATGCAAAGCAAGCCTGCAATCCAATGGAAAAACAACAACTCCATGCATGGATGATATTTGTATCAGAGCCACAAGGTCTTAACTAGGCCCTGGTTTTCAGAAGTATTTTTCTTTTGTGCTTGGTTCTGTAGTGAGGGTCTTGCTCTTGCCTGCTCGAGGCAGAGGGCATGGAACTGTAGTAGCTGATGGTGAAGACCAGAGTCCCATGTACTGTGACTTGTAAAAACTTGGTAGTTTTGGTTGGTAACAGGTTGTCACCCACGTGGTGACTTACGTTCAAAAAGGCAGTGACAGTACAGTTAGCTGTGTGGTAAAATGTGTCCAGCTTTAAAAGGTAACCTTTTGCCCCAGCACACCTATTGGTAGTTTTGGTTGGTAATGGATTGCCACCCATGGTGACCTTGTTCAAAAAGGCAGTGACAGTACAGTTAGCTGTGTGGTCAACTGTGTCCAGCTTTAAAAGGTAACTCTGCCTCAGCACACTTGTATTGTGAAGGGCTGAGCTGCACTGTATGCATTTGACCTGCAGTGTATGGGAGGTAACTTTTGAGAACCAGGGGGGACAACTTGGTGTGTTGCACAAGACTAAGCAATGTTAAAGGGCAGTGCCTGTCATGGCAGTTCTAATGTGGTTTGGTGTCAACCTTTGTCGATTCTCACAGGTACAGAAAACTTTTTTATGTGTCTTGCTAGCTGAAAATGATACTTTATGTAAAAGTTTTCCTCTCTGTGTTTTGTTTGTTTGGTATCTTGCTTTCTTACTCTGTTCTGCTTTTGGGAGAAAGCAGTTGAGCTTTGGTGTTTGAACTTAGTATGAGGTGTTGAATAGGTAACGTTGGTGTATGAATTTAGTATGATGTGTGGGATGTGTAGCGTTGGTATTTGAATGTAGTGTGATGTACTGAACAGGTAGCAGAGACGGAGGGGGTGGAGCCAGAGTCTACCACTCCTCAGCATGGGATTCCGAAGAAAGTTATCGCAAATCACCTGTGGAACTTTCAGTATACTCGCCGCGAAAATGTGGTGGGATCAACACGGCAGCCCCGGGCCCGCCGCCCGCGGATTACCTACAACAAGGAGCGTTACTTGCAGGCAAAGTGAGTGGAGGCTGGACTTCTCTGCTGTAAGAGTCTAAGAGTGAATGAAAATGTAGGCCAGCTGTTTGAAGTAAGCTGTATTCACTGTGTAATAGCATAGTGTTAACGTTACATGTACCAATGGATTGGATAAGCAGCAAAATGCACTGACAGTTTTTGTTCTGTACACTGCCTTCTGAATGACCCAACATGTATCCTGTGTGAATCAGCCTTCTTCCCCCTTGCTCTTTTGTGTGTGTGTCACTGTGTGTGGTATTGTTGTTGTTGTTTGGGGGGGGAACTACTTTCCAAAGTGTGGTTTAATTTTGGAATCCAGGAGATGATGCAGTTCCCCATCAGCGTAGTGTTTTGTGGAAAGAGACACTGTTACCTGACAATGGAGCCATCAGTGTGGTGGTATGTGGAAGGAGAGACTGTTGACTGATGAGGGAGCCATCAATGTGGTGGCTTGTGGAAGGATAGACTGTTGACTCGTGAGGGAGCCATCAGTGTGGTGGCTTGTGGAAGGAGAGACTGTTGACTGATGAGGGAGCCATCAGTGTGGTGGTATGTGGAAGGAGAGACTGTTGACTGATGAGGGAGCCATCAGTGTGGTGGTATGTGGAAGGAGAGACTGTTGACTGATAGGGGATCCATCAGTATAGTGGTTTGTGGAAGGAGAGACTGGGGTCCATCAGTGTAGAGGTTTGTAGGAAAGACAGGAGTGTGATGGTTTGTGAAAAGAGAGGCATGACTGAAGGCATCAGTGAAGTGTTATGTGCAAAGAGAGACTGTTGATTGATGGTGGATTGGTGTGTTTGTGTTGTGACAGCTGCCAGTTTGTGGTGAAGGACTCTGGTGACTACACTCTGCAGGCCACTGATCCAGACGCCTTGGTTGACTGGGACCTTGTTGAACAAGTGGTGGGTGCTTTTACTGCTCTCCCTCTCTGGGGCTAGGTTTTCCTGGCAAGCAGGGACAATAAAGTGGTCGATTGTATTGTTTCATATATCGGCATGTACACACTGTGTAACTGTATGTTGCAAATTTGCTGCATGCAAATAAAACTTTTTTTAACTTGGAGGAACCTGTTTGTTGAAGAGATGTAGGTGGAGCCTCTCACATTTCGAAATGGCACAGACTGGAAGTACTACATATTCTGAGTTTTATTTAGTTAAACCAATTTCAGAAGGATACCTTGGACCAAAGAGGTTTGAATTTTAGAGAAGAGAAAAAAGATGCATGTCTGTTAATACTGAGCATGTGAGGTAGGCATCCGTCCATGACCAGACTTGCTTGTTTTTTTTCTTGGAAGCTGAGGAAGATCTTCCCTGTGCAGCAGCTGATTGTGTTTGGTGGTCCTGCCTGCATGTGGATTGTGGTTATTTCTCAGTGTAGCACAAACTGTAAACTTGCACTATGTGGCAGATGTTTTTTTTGCTGTTTTGTTTTTTAATTTGTGGCAGTTGTAAGTGTTTTGGTGAAAGGTTTGTGAAGCCAGATGAATTATGTGTTTCAGCGCACATTCAGCCACGAACAGACAACGTGTCCCATCTGTCTTCAGCCACCAGCTGCAGGTCAGTGTCCTGGTTGCCTTATAGTTATACCACATCCACATTTAGTGTTCACTCTGCAGTCAGGATTTCGTTGCCCCCCACCCGCACCCCCACACCCCCTTCCCAGCACCACCACAGTGTTGCTGGTGAGATCACTGTGGTCATTGTAGGCTATTGCAGTGCTTTGTCTGGACAGAACATGTACATGTGGCAAGCAAGGTCAGTCGGCATGGCCATTTTAGGCAGTGTTTCAGATGTCAGTGTAGTCATGTCACCGCTGTGTCCTGAGACTGTGTTACAGATGTCAGTGTAGTCATGTCACTGCTGTGTCCTGAGACGGTGTTACAGATGTCAGTGTAGTCATGTCACCGCTGTGTCCTGAGACAGTGTTGCAGATGTCAGTGTAGTCATGGCACCGCTGTGTCCTGAGACGGTGTTGCAGATGTCAATGTAGTCGTGGCGCCGCTGTGTCCTGAGACGGTGTTACATATGTCAGTGTAGTCATGGCACCGCTGTGTCCTGAGACGGTGTTACAGATGTCAGTGTAGTCATGGCACTGCTGTGTCCTGAGACGGTGTTGCTGATGTCAGTATAGTCATGGTACCACTGTGTTCTGAAACGGTGCTGTGGTGTGTGTTGCAGGCAAGATCACCAAGTGCGGTCATGTGTATTGCTGGGCCTGCATTCTACACTACATTGACCTGGATGACAGGACTTGGCGCAAGTGTCCCATCTGCTTTGAGAGCATCCACAAGTCTGACCTACGCAGGTTAGCACTGGCACATCTACCAAGCCTGCAGACCTTGTGAAAGCTTCTGTGACTGTCTTCTTTTTTCTTTTCTTTTTTGCTGATGACAGGTCCTGACCAGAAATGTCTTAACTGGACCAACCATGGTGATGGAGTGTTTTCGTTGTACTGTGGGAGCATTGATAGATGGTGTTTTTGTAGCAGAGTGAATGTTGAGGCAGGTGGGTAACATCTGAATGTAGCCCTCACCAAAGATGCCAAGCATGATGATGGAGTTGTTTTTGTGGCAGTGTGGGACCATTGATAGGGTGGTGTTTGTATTGTAGTGTGGGACCATTGATAGGGTGGTGTTTGTATTGCAGTGTGGGACCATTGATAGGGTGGTGTTTGTATTGCAGTGTAGGACCACTTTATAGGGTGGTGTTTGTATTGTGTGGGACCATTGATAGGGTGGTGTTTGTATTGCAGTGTAGGGGCCACTGATAGGGTGGTGTTTGTATTGTAGTGTGGGACCATTGATAGGGTGGTGTTTGTATTGCAGTGTGGGACCACTTTATAGGGTGGTGTTTGTATTAGTGTGGGACCATTGATAGGGTGTTTGTTGTTGTTTAGTGTGGGACCATTGATAGGGTGGTGTTTGTATTGCAGTGTGGGACCACTGATAGGGTGGTGTTTGTATTGTGGTGTGGGACCATTGATAGGGTGGTGTTTGTATTGTGGTGTGGGACCACTGATAGGGTGGTGTTTGTATTGTGGTGTGGGACCACTGATAGGGTGGTGTTTGTATTGCAGTGTGGGACCATTGATAGGGTGGTGTTTGTATTGCAGTGTGGGACCATTGATAGGGTGGTGTTTGTATTGCTGTGTGGGACCATTGATAGGGTGGTGTTTGTATTGCTGTGTGGGACCATTGATAGGGTGGTGTTTGTATTGCTGTGTGGGACCATTGATAGGGTGGTGTTTGTATTGCTGTGTGGGACCATTGATAGGGTGGTGTTTGTATTGCGTGTGGGACCATTGATAGGGTGGTGTTTGTATTGCGAGTGTGGGACCATTGATAGGGTGGTGTTTGTATTGCGGTGTGGGACCATTGATAGGGTGGTGTTTGTATTGCGTGTGGGACCATTGATAGGGTGGTGTTTGTATTGCTGTGTGGGACCATTGATAGGGTGGTGTTTGTATTGCGGTGTGGGACCATTGATAGTGTTTTTGTTGTAGTGTGGGACCACTGATAGGGTGGTGTTTTTGTTGTAGTATGGGACTGTTGATAGAGTGTTGCAGTATGGGAGAATTGATAGGTGTTTGTGTTGCAGTGTACGGGGTGGTGTTTGTGTTGCAGTGTACGGGTGTTGAGGAAGGTGGAGCCGAAGGTGGGTGACACGATCACCCTGCAGTTGATGAAGAGAGAGCGGAGCAGCACGCATGCTGTGCCTCTGGCCCACTGGCAGGACCGTGATGGCTGTCCCTACAACATTGATGGTGACTGCTTTCATGCTCTTCCTTTGACTAAACCCATTCACTTTTCAGTGGCAGCAGCAGGCATAACAGTAATAGCAGTATTAATGATGAATGCAGTTGATTTGTCAGGGGTTTGTGATGCCTCTGCATAGCTGGTAACAAAGCCACTGTGAGGCAGTTCTCAGGTGCTGTAGTTAACTAAATTCTGATGTGTACATCAACAGTTGTAATTGTATAAGTGTGACAAAGGATGTTGTAGTAACAGGGCAGTAATGTTGGGTGTGTTTTTGTGTCACTTGATTCCATTAGGAACCTTGGAACCAAAGAATACTTTGGTGCCAAAAATTGCCTCAGTATAATGAATATTGTTCTGCGTTTGTTGTGGCTAGTATAGTTCTAGTGATACTGATGCTGACAGAACAAGGGACCCAATTTTAATACCACCCTATCAATCAAGCAGCAGTTTATTTTTTAAAGCAGGATGATCTTTCAGCAGGGGGCTCTTTCATGAGGGTGGACTTTCTTCAAGTGTTGTACTGTGTAATGGTATTCACAATGGCTGGATATTAATGCTTGTTTGCAGACCAGGTCAACACTGAATACGTCAAGGTTTTGGTGGCCTCTGCTCAGCAGATCCAGACCTCCGTTATTGAAGAAGAACGTCAAGCCCTGAAGATGCATATGACATCTGCTGAGGTCAGTGCCACAGGAATCAGAAAATGTGAAACCTTTCTCTGTGGAAATTTGCTGGCACTCCATAATATGTACCTAAGTTTTGTGTGTTTCATATGTGTTCAGCTTTGTAAGATGGTTGCACTGAGAATAAATTTTGAAATAAGTATTTATACCAGTAGATTATATCAGTTGTTGAAAAAGTGAAAAACCAAGAAGGCTGCTGCACCATCCCGAGATGTTTACAGCATAATACTTTACCCCAGTCCCCATGAATCTAAAAATAGCTTCTTTTTTTTATGTCTGTTTACTGCTGCCAAAATGTGGCAAAGACAATCTTTTGACAAGTCACAAGACCATGCGACGCGTGGCGGTTTGTGTGAAACAGAGCACAGGAAGCACATGTACCTCATTCAGCGGTGGTTTGTGCAATATCCCCATCACCTAATATAAAACCATCATGATTGGCTGGGTGTTAAAAATTACTTTCTTTGTTGTGTGCACCTCTGATGCAGTCGACAGATGATATGGTTTTTAAATGAACTTTTTTTAAATCACATGTAGCGATGCAGTTTGACATGGAAAGGATACAGTTTGTATTCAAAATGTTCTGTTGATGTTGGCCACCCATTTGAGTTTTATTGTGAAGATTTATATTGTTATTACTATCATAATGGTCTGTACTTTATCTGTGATGTGTTGTTTTCCAGCCATCTGAAGTCTGCTTCATTGAATCTGCTATGGCACTATTAAATGTAAGTGAATCGTTTTTGATTGTTTACGAGTTTTATTTTAGAATATTTTATTTTTCCAATCCAAGTAATTCACAAAAGTCAGTTAGTGTGCTTGTTCCCCCCCCCCCCCCCCTTTTTTTTTTTTAATCAGCAGTCCTGTGATTGGTAATCTCTTAAAAGATTTTTTTTTAAAGAAAAAAGGAGAAAAAGAAAACTTTATTTGAAAGAAGAAGGCCAACATGGTCATCTTATGTTGCCATTGAATTGGGGGGGTGGGGGTTATAGTTTTTTTTAATGAAAAATTAAAGAGAAGAGTCTATGTGATGGTCATTTTTTGGTTTCCAGTGTTCTTGTTAGCCAGAGAGAAAAGTGTTTTCACTTTCCATTAGTCTCATTACAAAAACCACCCAAAAATGTTTTGCCAAATTTGTTTCCATGAAATCTAATGAGAAAATTAGGAAGAAGCTAACGTGGTCACTTTCTCTTTGTGTTGCTTTCATGAGTTGAAATGCATGTGGTAGGGTTTCTCTCTTCACTACAGGAGAGGGAAGACGCTCTGCTGGAACGAGCCAAAGTGATGGAGGAGAACGCGCAGCTGATAGAAGAGCTGGAGGGTGCCAGCAGTGCTGATGACATGGGCAGTAGCAATGGCGGTCGGGAGAAAAGAGCGCGCATCAAGACTGTGGCCGCCTCTCCACCAGCGCCTCCACTGGCAAAGAATGTGTCCTTTGACGGATCTAAGGTGAGCCACTCTTCATGACGTCAGTAGCAGCTTGTCCTTTTTGTTATTGTTTTATAATGCAGCACTTTCATGGTTTTCATGCTTTTCCTTACACAGGCATGATCTTTCCATGTTGTTATCGGTGCACTTGATTATGGCCTAGGAGGCCCTGTAAGCCACAGCCTGTTGGGTTTTTAACAGTTAGAAAGTGGCATGTATGAATATGTCCTTTGGTAGATCACCATCCCCTTGGGGCATCTACGCTGAGTCGGTGCCTGTCGCAGGTCTTCGTGGCCCACTGTCATAGCAAGCTGGTGTTGAAAACAGCCATTCAGGGGCATCTTTGTGTAACAGGATGTGTTGGCTGGTGTCACTTGCATGGAAACCATACTCAAGAGGTTTGTGTTGACTTGCAGATCCGAAAGCAGTATGCTGATGCATTTGAGGAACTGGAGGATGAGGAGGAGGATCTGTTTTTGTCTGGTGAGCTGTCTGACCATGAAAAGCAGTGGGACAATGAGGAAGATGAAGAATCGACAGACGGTGTTCCTTTTTCCAGCCCACCATCCGTTCGTAGCCAGGGATCCATGGCCAGTGAAGGTAAAGGATCAACAGCCTGTTTTATTTTGGCTTGTAGCTGACGGAAGGTGCACCCATCTGTGGCTAGCACAATCGTGTTCATCCCCTGATTCAAAGGTAGTCTGTCGTAGCATATCAGACTGTCTTCCTTCCATGGCAGTGTGTCGTAGCATATCAGACTGTCTTCCTTCCATGGCAGTTTGTCTCCATGGCAGTCTGTCGTAGCATATCAGACTGTCTTCCTTCCATGGCAGTCTGTCGGAGCATATCAGACTGTCTTCCTTCCATGGCAGTCTGTCGTAGCATATCAGACTGTCTTCCTTCCATGGCAGTCTGTCGTAGCATATCAGACTGTCTTCCTTCCATGGCAGTGTGTCTTAGTATATTAGACTGTCTTCCTTCCATGGCAGTCTGTCGTAGCATATCAGACTGTCTTCCTTCCATGGCAGTCTGTCGTAGCATATCAGACTGTCTTCCTTCCATGGCAGTCTGTCGTAGCATATCAGACTGTCTTCCTTCCATGGCAGTCTGTCGGAGCATATCAGACTGTCTTCCTTCCATGGCAGTCTGTCGTAGCATATCAGACTGTCTTCCTTCCATGGCAGTCTGTCGTAGCATCAGATCTGTCGTCCTTCCATCGAGACAGTTCTTCCTTCCATGGCAGTCTGTCGTAGCATATCAGACTGTCTTCCTTCCATGGCAGTTTGTCTCCATGGCAGTCTGTCGTAGCATATCAGACTGTCTTCCTTCCATGGCAGTCTGTCGGAGCATATCAGACTGTCTTCCTTCCATGGCAGTTTGCTCTTCCATGGCAGTCTGTCGTAGCATATCAGACTGTCTTCCTTCCATGGCAGTCTGTCGTAGCATATCAGACTGTCTTCCTTCCATGGCAGTCTGTCGTAGCATATCAGACTGTCTTCCTTCCATTGCAGTTTGTTCCATGGCAGTCTGTCGTAGCATATCAGACTGTCTTCCTTCCATGGCAGTCTGTCGAGATATAGACTGTCTTCCTTCCATGGCAGTCTGTCGTAGCATATCAGACTGTCTTCCTTCCATGGCAGTCTGTCGTAGCATATCAGACTGTCTTCCTTCCATGGCAGTCTGTCGTAGCATATCAGACTGTCTTCCTTCCATGGCAGTCTGTCGTAGCATATCAGACTGTCTTCCTTCCATGGCAGTCTGTCGTAGCATATCAGACTGTCTTCCTTCCATGGCAGTCTGTCGTAGCATATCAGACTGTCTTCCTTCCATGGCAGTCTGTCGGAGCATATCAGACTGTCTTCCTTCCATGGCAGTCTGTCGTAGCATATCAGACTGTCTTCCTTCCATGGCAGTTTTCTCCATGGCAGTCTGTCGTAGCATATCAGACTGTCTTCCTTCCATGGCAGTCTGTCGTAGCATATCAGACTGTCTTCCTTCCATGGCAGTTTGTCTCCATGGCAGTCTGTCGTAGCATATCAGACTGTCTTCCTTCCATGGCAGTCTGTCGGAGCATATCAGACTGTCTTCCTTCCATGGCAGTTTGTCTCCATGGCAGTCTGTCGTAGCATATCAGACTGTCTTCCTTCCATGGCAGTCTGTCGTAGCATATCAGACTGTCTTCCTTCCATGGCAATCTGTCGTAGCATTGGCAGTCTGTCGTAGCATATCAGACTGTCTTCCTTCCATGACAGTGTGTCTCCATGGCAGTCTGCCGTAGCATGTCAGACTGTCTTCCTTCCATGGCAGTCTGTCGTAGCATATCAGACTGTCTTCCTTCCATGGCAGTGTGTCGTAGTATATTAGACTGTCTTCCTTCCATGGCAGTGTGTCGTAGTATATTAGACTGTCTTCCTTCCATGGCAGTGTGTCGTAGTATATTAGACTGTCTTCCTTCCATGGCAGTGTGTCGTAGTATATCAGACTGTCTTCCTTCCATGGCAGTGTATCTCAGTAACAGGCTTGTTTGCCACAGAGGGGTCACTGAGCCCACCAGCCGATGACAGCCTGGCCTTCCTGCCCCCTGAGATGCTGCAGGAAGCCACCCTCACTGCAGAGGAAGCCATTGAACAGCTGGCACTTCCGGCACAGCTCAGCAATGGGGCAGAGGCACCCAGGAGAAACAGGAACCAGTCCAAAAGTGCCTTCTACTTCTACCAAGGTACGGCAATGCTGGCTGCTCCTTTCCTTCAGTTTTGACAGTGCATCTTGCAATTTGAACTGGATTGTGTGTCATATTGCCTGTTTGATACAGGATGTGCTGGTTCAACTGTCAGTTAGATAACTATGTCTCGTCTTCACACAGTGTCCTTTCCTTCAGTTTTGACAGTGCATCTTGCAATTTGAACTGGATTGTGTGTCATATAACAGCCTGTTTGATATGGGATGTGCTGGTTCAACTGTCAGTTAGATAACTATGTCTCATCTTCACACAGTGTCAAAAAACCCACCCTCCCTGCAGCCAAACAACCAATCAACCCATTTCCTCATGCATACAGCGTTTTTTCAGCTGACAAAAATGGTTTTTGTTGTTTGTAGCCAGTGACGGTCAACAGATCTACCTCCACTCTGTCAACGCTCGCTGCATTGATCATCAGTACGGCAGCTTGGAGCATGGCCCTCCCACCATCACTGCCAAGATTGTGGAAAAGGACATTGCCTTCATGACAGAGGTGAGCTTTGTCCTGTATGTGCTTCTGTAGCATCAGGCTGCCTTCATGACAGAGGTGAGCTTTGTCCTGTAGCGTCAGGCTGCCTTCATGACAGAGGTGAGCTTTGTCCTGTAGTGTCAGGCTGCCTTCATGACAGAGGTGAGCTTTGTCCTGTAGTGTCAGGCTGCCTTCATGACAGAGGTGAGCTTTGTCCTGTAGTGTCAGGCTGCCTTCATGACAGAGGTGAGCTTTGTCCTGCGTGTGCTCCTATAGCATCGGGGCCCCCTGCTGGGCAGTGAGCACTTGGCAGCACTTGATGCCTTTCCCCACTTTGATGACCCGGACAGGGAGGAGGAAAGGTTACTGTGATAATGTAGACTAGTACACTCTCTGTAATGGTTATGAAAGATAGTTGTCACGATGTAGTTGGCTGATTTTACAGTTGACGTGGTTGTGCTTTGTTGCAGAACCTGCGCAAACGACTGCGTTACCTGAGTCACCTGCCCCTGACCTGCGAGTTCCAGGTGGTGGAGGTGAAGCTGCAGCCGCCAGTGGTGTCCACCGAGACACTCGGCCACTTTGCCAGTCAGTCGCCTTCCCTGCTCTCTCTCCCTTGCTGTCTGGCTCATTTTCTAACTCTCTCCCTCTCTGTCTGCATCTCTCTCTTTGTGTCTCTGGCTTGCTCTCTTTACCCCTTAAGGGATGCTGGTGATGATGTCCTCCTGTGTGGAATCTTGGGGCTGTCATTTGGTTCCCCTTTCCTTTCTCCTGTCTTGTTTTTCTGCTAGTCCCGTTCCTCTGTCTTGTGAGTTTTCTGCTAATTTTCCATTATCACAACTTTCTTCCAGAAAATTCTCAGGCACTTTCATTTAGAACTAGGCTTTTTTGTATGGCTGTTTTTGAGCAGCTAGGAGATTGTGGTTGGTAGTGATATGTGCAGTTTGCTGCCATATGGCACCAGTAATTGCCATTATGCATTTATCTGCACCTGAAAAAAAATGTTTCTGCCCATGCCTTTTTTCCCCATCTGGTATCAATATATTGGGTGGGATGGTTGACAGTACCAGCATGTCTTGGCCTTTTTTCTTTTTTTTAACAAGCGCAACATTGAAGGGACTAGAAGTCCGCAAATCTATGTTTGGATGTTTGTGTGTGTGTTGTATTTGTCTAGGGTGGTGGATTTGACTTGAAAAAGGGGTTGCACATATGTGAGTACAGTTTTGGAATGTGCATTTATTCTGACCAAGTTTGATCATCCTGAGATGGCCTCGGCTCAATTGACAGGATTTTAAAATCCAATTACGCTTTAGCTGTCTCTCCTGTGTGTGTATGTCTGTCTCTTTCTCTGACAGTGTGGTGGGTGAGGGTGCAGGGAGTGCATGTAGATGGTGTGGTGGGTGCAGGGAGTGTATGTAGATTGGTGGGTGCAGGGAGTGTATGTAGATGGTGTGGTGGGTGAGGATGCAGGGAGTGTATGTAGATGGTGTGGTGGGTGAGGGTGCAGGGAGTGTATGTAGATGGTGTGAGGGTGCAGGGAGTGTATGTAGATGGTGTGAGGGTGCAGGGAGTGTATGTAGATGGTGTGTTGGGTGAGGGTGCAGGGAGTGTATGTAGATGGTGTGTTGGGTGAGGGTGCAGGGAGTGTATGTAGATGGTGTGTTGGGTGAGGGTGCAGGGAGTGTATGTAGATGGTGTGGTGGGTGAGGGTGCAGGGAGTGTATGTAGACTGTGTTGTGTTGACAGAGGACCTGAAGAAGAGAGCGCAGCACCGACTGAGGGTATTGAGAGAAGACAAGCGTCAGGCCAGGAAACAGCATGACGCAGAGAGAAAGTCCTACGGGCAGTGTGAGTCATCTTGTCTTGCCACTCTTGTTTTTTTGTTTGTTTGTTTTTACCCTGATGCAATCTGCCCAGGTGGCTGGGCATTGGGAATCGGTCACTGATCAGTAATCCTGTTAGTGCAGCAAGCTAGCCACCTTGTCCTCAAACCGGTTCAGTTGGGTTTTCACTGGTGGTGATTGAGTTGTGTATGATATATTGAGCCCTCCCTCATTGTGCTGGTTACAGTGACAGACATCAGCTTATGGTCACAACCCTGCCTGAAAGTAAGCTAGATTTAGATGGAAAAATGGAGTTTAGCATAGTAATGGGGTAGAGTATCAAAATGCAGCAAACAGAACATGACAACATACTGAAAAAAAGAAGAATGCTGTCCTTTCCTGTTTGATGTGTCCGGGTTGCCTATCTTGTATTCTTTCTATATATATTATGTATAATTATGACCCTGTACAGGTTTTGACGTTGCTGTCTAGGTGTTTGAGCATGGGTTGATGGAGCATGTGCTGCGCTTTCAGATTTTAGTTAGAAATTTTCTCCGACTGAAGTGTTGCAACTTGTGCTTGTTGCAGACCCAGAACACAGGCTGCCTCTGGACAACCATGAAGACTTCCCCGCCCCCATCTCTGACCTAGAGGAGCGACGACGTCAGTCCAGTCTGTCCGACACTGCCAGTCTGGCCTCCCCACCTTACCCCAGTCCACTGGGTACGTGCTGTTATGTCTCTGCGTGTGCTTACCATGGAACCCCCCCTCCAGCCTTTGGGTACATGCTTTTATGTCGTTTTGTGTGCTGATCAGCAAGCCTCAGTGTTCTGTGGAGTTGATGAGAGGGGTGTGTGTATTCTAGGAATGGGTCTAAGGGGTAAATGTATTCTAGGAGTGGATTGAAGGAGCAAGTGTATTCTGTGAGGGGGCTAGAAGAGCAATACCAAGTGAACAGTTTGCATTGCTCTATTGACTTGAAAGCTAGTGTTCTAGTAGGGGTTTAGATCCTTGAAAACTCACCCAGATGTTGGAACTGCTCATCCTGTGTAAATTAGGCTGGGTAGGCGAGGGAAATATTTCTGTCACAATGACCGTGCATGGCACAGTTGACTTAGTGAGTTGGGCATTCTGTTGTGTGTGTCCTTCAGAATCTGAACTGAATGCAAACGCTGCAGACTTTTTGCCCAGACCGAAGGCAGACAACCCACCAGACAACATTCAGTGCTCCTGGGCAGCAGTGAGTAGTCGGCACACTTTTCTAATGTAACTGTCTTCTCTATGTGTGGCATGTGCACTCTACACACATTTTGCTTGGATGGTGTTCCTCATTTTATGCATTCTTAATAAACAGGATGCAAGATGTGACGAACATTTAAAACTTTTGAATGTTCTGAATTTGAAAACAGCAGTTGACAAGTGTTGTGATTGGCAGTGTGGTGGTGGTTAAGGCTGTGAAGAGCAAGAAGCAGCCTGGGGCAGTCGTAGTGGTCAGTGTGTGACTGGGGGTGTGGTGGTTGTGCTCACTGTGAAGAGCAAGGAGCTGTGGTCAGTGTGTGACTGGGGGTGTGGTGGTGGTTGTGCTCACTGTGAAGAGCAAGGAGCTGTGGTCAGTGTGTGACTGGGGTGTGGTGGTTGTGCAGGCTGTGAAGAGCAAGGAGCTGTGGTCAGTGCGTGACTGGGGGTGTGGTGGTGGTTGTGCTCACTGTGAAGAGCAGGAAGCAGTGGTCAGTGTGTGACTGGGGGTGTGGTGGTGGTTGTGCTCGCTGTGAAGAGCAAGGAGCTGTGGTCAGTGTGTGACTAGGGGTGTGGTGGTTGTGCTCACTGTGAAGAGCAAGGAGCAGTCAGTGTTGTGGTTGGTGATTAGGTCAATGTTTGACTGGCGGTGTGGTGGTTGTGCAGGCTGTGAAGAGCAAGAAGCAGCCGGTGGCGGCACCCTGGGGCAGTGGTAAAGGGCAGTAGTTAACTGGCGGTGTGGTGGTTGTGCAGGCTGTGAAGAGCAAGAAGCAGCCGGTGGTGGCACCCTGGGGCAGTGGTAAAGGGCAGTAGTTAACTATCGGTGTGGTGGTTGTGCAGGCTGTGAAGAGCAAGAAGCAGCCGGTGGTGGCACCCTGGGGCAGTGGTAAAGGGCAGTAGTTAACTATCGGTGTGGTGGTTGTGCAGGCTGTGAAGAGCAAGAAGCAGCCAGTAGCAGCAGCCTGGGGCAGTGGTAACGGGGGCGCAGCAGCAGCAGCCACTCCCACGCCCCCCCACCGTGTGGACTCAGAGGAGAGCGACAATGAAGATCGCATCCCTGTTCCCGCCTTCCAGGACTCCTTCAGCATTGACATATCTGTGGCTCTGGAGAGCTCCAAACAGAATACAGGTGGGTTTTCGTTATGGAGAGGTGGCACAAGGAGGATGGGGTTAGCACCTGACTATGTAGGGTGGGGCAGCCCCCACTGACAATGACCTCCAGTTCACATTGTGTACAAAACAGCTAGAGTAGATAGGGTGGGGTAGCCACCACTTAGTGGCCAGGGAAGCTGGAGTGGGTGGGTGGGCAGTCAGCACTGAGTGAGTGACCCCTCCTGTGTGCAGGTGGCCACGCAAGCGGCAAGGCTGGCAAGAAGAAAAGTAAGCCAACGCTGCTCTACTCCACCTCCATGCAGAGGCGGTAAAACACCGGCCACCATCGCCACGCCTGCTCTTTGCCTGGGACTGCTGTGGCCACCAGACCTTTGCCATCACCAGGACATCCAGGCAGCTGCGTGCATCATTGAACGTCGGAGTCTTGCCCTGCTGCCTGACGGACCAGGCTTGGGGTATGTGTGGAGAGTGGAGATTGTGCCTCTTGCTCCCGCCCCTGTGCTTGGCTACCCAGTCAAACACCTGGCCGAACCAGGCACAGCTCACCAGGTGTGGTTCTAGTTTATAAGACGGGAATGAAATGAGTCGATATGAGACGATGACCAAGTTGCGCAACAGTGACAGGGTATGTGAGCGCAGTGTCCATGTGGACTGGAGCCAACCTGCCTGCAGCCTGTCTGACCGGAGCTGTAGGCTGTGACCGCCGTCACTCTGCTTCCCTGCTGCCGTCTTCTGCCTGGTCCCAGACCCGACAGCTTCATTTGTAGTGTACAGCAGTGTTTCCCTCTATCACCTACAGCAGGAATAGTGTCTGCAGTGTGTTGTATTACACAGCAAAGTCCACAGTTAGACGATGACCGGTGCACTGCGCAGTCCAGTTTTCTTTTAGCCGACAGTTTTTTGGCCAAGTAGTAACAGACGAGGCTATTCTAATGAAAAATGAGCATAGAAGGACATTTCCTAAATTCAAAGGAGAGAATAGACAGTATGTCAGACATTTCTTTTACCAAGTACCCTGAAATGTTTTTACTTAAACTTAAAAAACGCCATCAACTGTGCTTGTTGTGTTCTTGTGAATAAGGTTCATGCCATATCTTGAAGAGGAGAGGGAAACAAACAGAAGATTTTTTTTTTTTTTAAGATGGGGGGTAGAAATAAATATATACACATACACAATACTTGTCAAATCTGTCTTCATTTTACACCATGACCTTGCTGTTAAAATTGTTTGCGCCTTTGTAATTCCAGTATTCATAGTTTATACAATTCCCCCCCCCCCCCCCCCCCCCCCACCCCATGTGAGAATATGACAAGTACTGTTTTTGTTGGAAGCAGGCATGTTAATTATCCATTTCAAAGAAGGCGTGCGCAGCTGAACCAGACCACCTGAACTATGCTGTCATTTTGAACAGTGCTGCCTTGACCACACTGCCACTTCCAGCACCAAACCTCCCCTACTTTCACTGTTGCCATTTTCAACACTAAGGCTCGGCCGCCGCTTGATATAGTTATTTTCAAGGTAAACCAGGCTATGCCTCCGCTATGTTGACCATATATGCTGCCGCTTTTAACTCGCTAAGCATAGACCCTGACTGTTTCGCTGTTTTTGATGCAGCCTTTACAGGAAGGTGTGGCAATAGCAAAATAGTAATGATAGTAATGTCAGGCAGGTGTTGAAAGGGGAAGTGATGCAGGCCAGCAACAGCAGGCAGTTGGTGAAAACGATTCAGGTGGGTGGGGATTGCAGGTGCGGGCTGCCTTTGCCCTTTTGTTCCCATCATGCATGGAACATGTGGAGCAAATGCTGTAACATCTGTGATTTGTGCACCTGGGGTTGTGGAATCCAGGTGACCACAGATGCATTCAATCAAATTTTACTTGGCCTGATCAGCGAACTCGTCACCGGATCTGTGGAAGTGTGCTGGTACCTATTTGTTTGTTTTTTACTGCTCTGTGATTGTGAACTGTGTGTTCCGGTTTGGGTAAAGAGTCCATGTAGAAAGCCCTTGTAAGTTTTGTGAAAAATAACCAATGGTGTAAATAAAGTGAACAGACAAATCCATTTGGAAATCGTCTATCTCTCAGTGGCGTGTGAATGGGGTGTGTGTTAGTGTGATGAATAATGTGTGTGAATGTGCAAGCTCGTGTATCCAGTGAGGATGTGAGCTGGTAGATTCAGTTAGAATGGGGGGGGGGGGGGGGGGTATAGAACAGTCTTCCAGAAGTTCTTCACAATAAAAAAAAAATGAACTGCACAACAATTCTTCACCTAGGCCGGTATCGCACCAATAGACGATTTCCGGAAATAACGGAATAAGATCATTTGACAGTGTTTTCTTACTCCGGGAGAGGGAAGTCCCTTGAGGGTAGGGCACCATTTCAGACACGGACTTGATCCATATACTGGCATATACAGGTCCATGATTTCAGAATGGAGGCGGCAGTATCAGACCTTCAGGCATGGACCTGTATTATATATACTGGACTGCCAGCTGCGCTCTATGCACGAGAAACCTCTTTTTTTCTTCTTTTCTTTTTCACGCACTACGGCCTTCTTGGTGGGTCCATATGTGGTGTGTTCGTTTGGAATGGCGGACGAACTGAATCACTGTGGGCAGAGAATTGAATACAGAACCAGGAATAGCGAAGCCGGTTGCCCTATTCCATCACTCACATCAGGTTGTAATAATAACACATATAGCGCCTAATCCAACTAGACTGGCACAAAGCACTTCGCAATTCAAAACAAGAATGAATGTTACATCAGAATCAATACGTGAAACACGCATACACCACACGATCTAACGCCAACAGCAAAGCACAGGCAAACATGCACACATCCCGGAACAGTGTGTGCAACCCAGACATGCAATGCAGCAACACAATCGTGGATAGCAGCCGACAAGCTTCAAATGTGGTAGGTTTTGAGGTGTTGATAATTTCTCGTATAAACTCATAATTAATACAGCTCTGTATTGTGTGTCAGCGTGAAGCGATATGCCCATCAGGACATTTGACATCAGGAGGGGAGTGTAAAAAACAAAAACACTACACCCTGCTTACATGCACTTAGCAGCGTGTGTGTACTGTTTATTAATACTGTTAATTCACTAAATTTGTTCAAATTTAGAGGTGGTAAACTGTAATGACTTAAAATTCAGAAATCACACTGCTCTGTATATACTCTGCCTACTCTGCACTACCAAGTCGATGGCAATCTGGAGTAGGAGTAGGAGACCAATGAAGACGGCCAACTGAACTGCTTCGACGCCGAACAACAGCTCGGAAGTGACTGAGCAAAATTGTTTTGTTGACATTTTGCAAACCGCTTCCCACAAACAATGCCGCCGGCACACTAGTACCTCCTGTTTTCAATCACCTAACTAACCCTATCCTGTAAGTGTAGTAAGCCTGACTGACGCTCATTCAACTGGATGGCTTGACCAATTTTTTAATTATTTTATATTTTAAGTCCCACCCTCCACAGCAAGGCTCCTACACAGTTGCAAACATTTTCACACATACCACTTAAATTTTGGATCCTTACCCATTCAGTCACACTCCAGTACTCTCACACACTCTACCTGCATCACCGCAAAACAAAATCTCCACTCTTCATTTTGTACCAGCTCTTCCATATTGGACAGTTTCCCTGGTTTTGACGCAGTTAGCTCCCCTGACCCCTTCTTATTCATCTGTTGCGTTGGGCATTTAAATTCCTCCTCTTTTAAAATGTATTTCCTTTTTTTATTTTTATTTTTTGGGGGGGGGGGGGGGGGGGCTGTTGTCGTCATTTGATTCCTTTCTCTAGTTTTTCCCGCCAGCCGGTAAGCCCTGACTACGTCAGTCGTTCAGCGCATCTCGAGATCAGAAGAATTAGTTCTCCGCCATCTCCTGACGACACTGGCCAACCCAGACCGTGTTAACTGTTTGTTTAATGTGATCGGCCAATCAGACATGTGAAGCTTTTTACAGAGCAGTGTATGTATGCTAAGGGTACAGAGGACGGTGGGGGGAACGGAGAAGCGAAGACGTGTTTTAGTTTAGGCCGTAGGGCCAAAAGTGTTTTGTGGTTCGTCTTCCGTGAGACCAGTTGGCACAACCTGAGGGGACTGTCGATGCTCCTTAGCTATTTGTTTCACTGAAAGTAAGTTCAGGAACGAGGCGACTGGGGCGGTTCCAAGAGACTGCCACATCCTCCATGGGCTCTGGAGTCAGCGAGTCGCATGGGAGGTGAGGTATCAAGTTCCGTCTGCGTCACTCTGGGGTAGCCGTCAACTGAAAGGGAGCTGCCGCTTTGCTCCACCCCAGAGTGCGTCTGTCTTCTTCTTCATATGTCTCCGTCTACCTCCATCTTCATATGTCTCCGTCTACCGCCATCTTCATATGTCTCCGTCTACCTCCGTCTTCATATGTCTCCGTCTACCGCCATCTTCATTTGTCTCCGTCTACCGCCATCTTCATATGTCTCCGTCTACCTCCATCTTCATATGTCTCCGTCTACCTCCATCTTCATGTCTCCGTCTACCGCCATCTTCATATGTCTCCGTCTACCTCCATCTTCATATGTCTCCGTCTACCTCCATCTTCATATGTCTCCGTCTACCTCCATCTTCATATGTCTCCGTCTACCTCCATCTTCATATGTTTCCGTCTACCGCCATCTTCATATGTCTCCGTCTACCTCCATCTTCATATGTTTCCGTCTACCTCCATCTTCATATGTCTCCGTCTACCGCCATCTTGATATGTCTCCGTCTACCGCCATCTTCATATGTCTCCGTCTACCTCCATCTTCATATGTCTCCGTCTACCTCCATCTTCATATGTCTCCGTCTACCTCCATCTTCATATGTCTCCGTCTACCTCCATCTTCATATGTCTCCGTCTACCTCCATCTTCATATGTCTCCGTCTACCTCCATCTTCATATGTCTCCGTCTACCCCATCTTCATATGTCTCCGTCTACCTCCATCTTCATATGTCTCCGTCTACCTCCATCTTCATATGTCTCCGTCTACCTCCATCTTCATTGTCTCCGTCTACCTCCATCTTCATATGTCTCCGTCTACCTCCATCTTCATGTCTCCGTCTACCTCCATCTTCATATGTCTCCGTCTACCTCCATCTTCATGTCTCCGTCTACCTCCATCTTCATATGTCTCCGTCTACCTCCATCTTCATATGTCTCCGTCTACCTCCATCTTCATATGTCCCCGGGTCTACCTCCATCTTCAATGTCTCCGTCTACCGCCATCTTCATATGTCTCCGTTACCTCCATCTTCATATGTCTCCGGCTACCGCCATCTTGATATGTCTCCGTCTACCTCCATCTTCATATGTCTCCGTCTACCTCCATCTTCATATGTCTCCGTCTACCGCCATCTTCATATGTCTCCGTCTACCGCCATCTTCATATGTCTCCGTCTGCCTCCATCTTAGTCCGCCTGCGTCTTCGTCTGCCTACGTTTTTGCCTGCAGACATCGTCATCTAGCTCCGACTTCGTTTGTTTCCGTGGCAGTGCCACTGTGGTATGTACGTTAACAGTGTGCGGTATTTCATGCGGTATGAGTAAAGGCCTTTGTTGTGTAGTTTCCCATAACTAACCTCTAAGAGTTTTGGTTGTGTGTTTCCACACATTAAGCAGTTGTATTGACGTCTTACTGGCTCACTGGTAGGACTGAACAGTTACAAAAAATGAGTTGTACATAATGTTTGGTATCGTGTTATTGTTGTGTTGAAATAGATAGATAGATAGAAGAAAATTTAGCAGTTTTAGAGGAAACAGTGACAGATATGAATAAGCATATGAAAGCGTAGAATGAACGTATGAATAAAGTATATTGTGTGAATCACAGATGACATGATCCTTAAAGTGCAAACACTGACACTGACAAAACGTCTGTCGATTAGCCTACTTTGAACTTCGCCGCATCATTTTAAATCGCCATCTTCTGATGATTACAAAAACACTTGTATCTGCCTTCGTCCCCTCTGGGTTAGACTACCGCAACGCACCCCTTTCAGCCTGCCTTAAACACCGTGAGAAACTACAATACAACTTTATTGTCAAATGTCAGTATAATTGCACAAGGATGTTTTGTGGTGCCAAGTACACGCATTCATGCCAGTCATAAAACAATGAATTAAATCACAACAATAGCAAACAGTGGGGTAAAATGTCATTGATAAATAGACACATGACAAATACAGTCCACATTAGAGCTGCACATATCACACCAAAAGTGCCTCTCTACGAAGTGTACCACTTAAACATTACTGTCCTCATACTAAAAGCGACCTACTAAAAAGCATTTATAAAAGTTATCCACAACAGACTTGGATACCCTGAGTACCATGGAGACAGTGAGTATTCTGCAGCCGTAAATTAAGGATTATAACCCTAGGTTTTAAACAGATAGGTCTACAGAGCGGTTTTAAATGCAGTAGTTGACTGAATGTGTCTTAATTTCACGAGGCAGGGAATTCCAGACAGAAGGAGCGTCATGGTAAAAAAGAGCGATGTCCAAATGTTTTGGCCTTAACATGTTGAATGCGTAAAGGTTTCAGTTAGAAGAAAAGCAGAGGTGTCTTGATGGTGAGTACACACCATGGATGGAAGAAAACACCCATGACCTCCGCTGGTTTGTCTCAAGTGGTGACAGTCAGACCACACACGCCATCATCCTTACAGATTCAATGAGCTTGCTACGAAAGGTGAAAAGTGGAATGGGGAGCCCAGACTGGAATGTGTCAATGGTCGACATCCACCTTTGAAAACTCCTGTGGGTGTGCTGTCGTGGACATGCCGGAATAAAGGGAAATGACCAAGCAGATAGACTGGCGGGCACAAGTGGCTTGCGTCTCTGAAGATCTGAAGTGTTGAGGATCTTGAGACACTACCTGCAGGAACAAAGCTAAGGACATCACACCATCGATCGCTGGAGAAGACAGGCGTGGAAAGAGGAAACGCAAGACGATCTTCCTTGAAAGGACGAGAGAGGGCCATGGTCAGACGAACATTGGAACTATTTTAAAGGCAACGTTGGAGAAACTTCTGAAAGACGGGGTGGAGCGAATATGGGCTTTTCCGAGCGCATAAATACCATCATGAGCTGAACTGACCCGTTGGAGCGCCTCATCTTCAGATGAGCCCTAGGCGCTTCACAATGGCAGCACGAATGACAAGGTCTATAATCCACACTTGAAAGATGTTGTCTATAAAACCACTTGAATAACACGGTCTATAATCCACGCTTGAAAGACACTATTTAACTACACTTTGAAGACATTCTAGAATAAACAAGAGCAACAGCAACACCCCTTTGTGTTCAGAATGTCCGGATTCCTTAGCCCTTTCTCACTGGGTCAACTTACTTATTTACTCACTGGGTCAACTTACTTACTTACTCACTGGCTCTGCTCAGAAGCGCTATTCTCTGCTGTTCCAGGAGAGAGAAATTGACCCAGTGAGTAAGTAAGTTGACCCAGTGAGTAAGTAAGTAAGTTGACCCAGTGAGTAAGTAAGTTGACCCAGTGAGTAAGTAAGTAAGTTGACCCAGTGAGTAAGTAAGTAAGTTGACCCAGTGAGAAAAGGCTAAGAAACCCGAACATTTTGAACACAAAGGGGTGTTGCTGTTGTTCTTATTTCCTCTAGAATGTCTTCAAAGTGTCGTTAAACAAAGTCTTTCAAGCGTGGATTATAGACCATGTTATTCGAGTGGTTTATAGACAACATCTTTCAAGTGTGGATTATAGACCCTAGATTTCAAGTGTGGATTATAGACCCTGTCTTTCAAGTGTGGATGAGAGACGCTGTCTTTCAAGTGTGTATTATACACCTGTCTTTCAAATGAGACATTTATTATAGAAATGTTCTTTAAAGTGTGGATTATAGACCCTGCCTTTTAAGTGTGGTTCATAAACATTGTCTTTAAAGTGTGGATTACAGACCCTGTCTTTCAGGTGCAGATTACAGATCAAGTTTTTCTAGTGTTGATTATGTACCCTGTATTTCAAGTGTGGATGACATGTCTTTCAAGTGTGGCTTTTAGACTTTTTCTTTTAAATGCAGACGCTGTCTTTCAAGTGGAGATTACAGACCCTGTGTTTCAAGTGCATATTACAGACCCTGTATTTCAAGTGTAGATTACAGACCCCGTGTTTCAAGTGTAGATTACAGACCCTGTGTTTCATGTGTAGATTACAGACCCCGTGTTTCATGTGTAGATTACAGACCCCATGTTTCAAGTGTAGATTACAGACCCCATGTTTCATGTGTAGATTACAGACCCCGTGTTTCAAGTGTAGATTACAGACCCTGTGTTTCAGGTGTAGATTACAGACCCTGTGTTTCAAATGACGGTGTGACACAGCAGGAAGAGAAGGAATAACACAGCGGCCCTGGCTAATAATTATTGCCCATTACCGGTCCCCGTAGCGACACATGTGGACACAATTTGGCGTCAGTGAAGTCAAACAATTGGAAATGTCGATTCCTGCCGTTGCCTCTATGAACACGCGGCCTTAAACAAGGCCAGCAGACGGTGCACTGTGCCAACGCTTCTCAAGCCAGCTGAGCTGAATTGCTGGGAGAGCCAACAGAAAGTCTCAATGACCGCTTCTGTCCGTGATGCCGTCGGCAAGGTCTCCAGGACACGTCTCATACGAAGATGACTTGTCATCGGAGGTGGTGGCGGCACAATCGTCGGCAGCAGCGCCGCCAGAGACGCAGCAGCTGAACTCGAGACAGTTATGGATGAGCACGCTGGTGCTGCCCCCTCGTGCCGGCTTGACGAACAGGTTGTCTCTGCCTAGCACCTCCTTTATGAAGGTGGAGCGCGTTCGGCGCTGCTCGTAGGAGGCGAGGTTCTCGTAGTAGGTTGAGAAGTTGGTGGCGATGATGGCGATGGGCATGGCCAGCAGCAGCAGCCCCGTGATGGCACAGGCCGAGCCGATGAAGTAGCCGCTGACGGAGGTCGGGTAGTAGTCCCCGTAGCCCACGGTGGTGAGGGTGATTAGCGCCCACCACACGGCGATGGGCACGTTCTCGAAAACGTGCGTCTCGGCGATAAACTCGGCGATGTAGACCAGGTTGCCGTAGATGAGGACGGCCATGAAGAGGACCGCCATCAGCAGCCCCAACTCCTGGCTGCTGGCCTTCATCGACAGCATCATCACCTGCAAACACACCATCCGTATCATCGTCCGCAGCCACGTCATCCACAGCTTCACTTGCAAGCACAGCATCGCCTGGAAACATCATCCACGTCATCACCTGCAAACATATCATCCACGTCATCACCTGCAAACATATTATCCACGTCATCACCTGCATATCATCCACGTCATCACCTGCAGACATATCATCCACGTCATCACCTGCAAAGATAGTCACCCATGTGATCACCTGCAAACATATCACCCATGTCATCACCTGCAAACATATCATTCATGTCATCACCTACAAACATATTCACGGCATAACCTGCAAACATATCATTCTTGTCATCACCTTCAAACATATCATTCACGTCATCACCTGCAAACATAACATCCACGTCATCACCTGCAAACATACCACATACTAAATCACCTGCAAACATACCACACACTACATCACCTGCAAACATACCACACACTACATCACCTGCAAACATACCACACACTATATTACCTCAAACATCCTCGTCATCACCTGCAAACGTATCATCTGCTGCAAACACGTCACCCATATCAATTCCTGCAGACGCCATCTACATTGCCATCTACAATCACATCATCCACATCTTCATCTCCAAACACATCATCTGCATCATCGTCAAAAGCGTCATCACCTGCGTGCATATCATCGCCAAGATCACTTTCAAACACACAACTGACATCTTCACCGTGCGATGACAATGTGTCATCGACAGCATCATCATTTGCAAACACAGTGACATTACGTGCTCCGATCCGTGTGTCGAGGGAACCCGGGCTGTCCATGTGGGTGTGCGACAGTTTTCTTTCCTCTCTTGCTGGGGTAGTTGTTGCTGTTTCGTTTTGGGGTTGTGTTCGGAGTTTTGCAAGACACTCAGACGGCCGAGGGAGTTTCCGGTGTTTTAGTGGAGGTCTGGTGTTTCGTGGAGACACTCTCACGGGTGTGGGAGGTGCTGATGTTTAACAGTGGTCTGGTGTTTTGCGAAGACGTTCTCACGGGTGTACGTGAGGGACTTGGGTGTTTCAGTGGAGATCTTGTGTTTTGTGGAGACATTCTCACGGCTATGGGAGGTGCCGATATTTCAGTGGTAGTCTGGGATTTTGTGGAGACATTCTCACGGTTACGGTACTTGGGTGTTTCAGTGGTGGTCTGGTGTTTTGTGGAGACATTCTGACGGCTGAGGGACTTCGGTGTTTCAGTGGTGGTCTGGCGTTTTGTGGAGACATTCTGACGGCTGAGGGACTTGGGTGTTTCAGTGATGGTCTGGTGTTTTGCAGAGACACTCTGACGGCCGAGGGAGGTGCCTGTGTTTAAGTAGTGGTCTGGTGTTTTGACGGCCGAGGGAGGTGCCTGTGTGTAAGTAGTGGCCTGGTGTTTTGTCCCTAATGGCGGCTTGCGGGTTGGGGTGGTCGCAGTTTTTGATTGATTTCTTTGTTTACTGGCTGTGCTGCGTTCAGTTATGTGTGCTTTTTCACTCGAGCCGTGTCGGTGTGAGTAGGTTTTAAATTATGTTTCTATTATTATTTTGTTGACGTTGTTCAAGATGTTTTTTACTTGTTTGTACATCCTCTTTCTCTTCTCGATCTATAAATGGACATGGCATCACACCGACATCACCATTAGCTCGGCGCAAAGGCCACGCAACCTTTAGGTACACGTCCTATTCCATCGCCATCTATAAAACGCTCCAGAGCACAACATAAATGTGTTTTTCTCGCTACCTTTTGGTTGTCCTGGTACCTTATCCGTTTGTTCCTTCTATGAGCGAAGGCACCCATGCAGAAATACTGCATCTTGTTGTGTTTTGTCCTACGAAACTAAAATATGTTTGCGCATTTTGAAGAGTTGGTTTTCTTTTTAAATGTTGGTGGTCCACAGAGTTTCAAATGACATCTTCGTGCATTGAAAACATTGGTGAGCACTCACGACACCTTATTGTTGGGTGAGCTCAAGCCACTCACCTTCATGGACTCGTGTATTGAAAACATTGGTGAGCACTCACCACACCTTCATGGCTCGAGCCACTCACCTTCATGGACTCGAAGCGCTTGGTAAGGTGGAGCACGCGGACAACGCGCAGCGCGAGCACTGCGCGCATGGTTAGGATGAGGTACACGTGACCTCTGGACGCCTCGCGGACACTGGGCACGATGAAGTCTTCCAAGGCCAGACCCACCCACATGCTGCAAACAGACTCAGCAAAGTGGTACTGGTCACCCTTGACACAAAGTGGTACTGGTCACCCTTGACACAAAGTGGCACTGGTCACCCTTGACACAAAGCGGTACTGGTCACCCTTGACACAACGTGGTACTGGTCACTCTTGACACACAAAGTGGTACTGGTCACCCGTGACACACAAAGTGGTACTGGTCACCCTTGACACAAAGTGGTACTGGTCACCCTTGACACAAAGCGGTACTGGTCACCCTTGACACAACGTGGTACTGGTCACTCTTGACACACAAAGTGGTACTGGTCACCCGTGACACACAAAGTGGTACTGGTCACCCTTGACACAAAGTGGTACTGGTCACCCTTGACACAAAGCGGTACTGGTCACCCTTGACACAACGTGGTACTGGTCACTCTTGACACACAAAGTGGTACTGGTCACCCGTGACACACAAAGTGGTACTGGTCACCCTTGACACAAAGTGGTACTGGTCACTCTTGACACACAAAGTGGCACTGGTCACCCTTGACACAAAGTGGTACTGGTCACCCTTGACACAAAGTGGTACTGGTCACTCTTGACACACAAAGTGGTACTGGTCACCCTTGACACAAAGTGGTACTGGTCACCCTTGACACAAAGTGGTACTGGTCACTTGACACACAAAGTGGTACTGATCACCCTTGACACACAAAGTGGTACTGGTCACCCTTGACACAAAGTGGTACTGGTCACCCGTGACACACAACGTGGTACTGGTCACCCTTGACACAAAGTGGTACTGGTCACTCTCGACACACAAAGTGGTACTGGTCACCCTTGAACAAAGTGGTACTGGTCACTCTTGACACACAAAGTGGTACTGGTCACCCTTGCACACAAAGTGGTACTGGTCACCCTTGACACAAAGTGGTACTGGTCACCCGACACACAAAGTGGTACTGGTCACCCTTGTCACATCTTTGACACACAAAGTGGTACTGGTCATCCTTGATACACAAATTGGTACTGGTCACCCTTGAAATACAAAGTGGTACCTGTCACCCTTGACACACAAAGTGGTACTGGTCATCCTTGACACACAAAGTGGTACTGGTCACCTTGAGACACAAAGTGGTACTGGTCACCCTTGACACACAAAGTGGTACTGGTCACCTTTGAAATACAAAGTGGTACTGGTTATCCTTGACACACCAAGTGGTACTGGTCATCCTTGTACACAGTGGTAGGTCACTGCACACAAAGTGGTACTGGTCATCAGTCACACAAAGTGGTACTGGTACAGTCACACAGGTACTGTCACCATCACACAGTGGTACCGGTCAACATGTCACACAAGTGGTACTGGTCACAGTCACACAAAGTGGTACGGGTCAACAGTCACACAGTGGTACTGTACAGTCACACAGTGGTACTGGTCATCTGTCACACACTGGTACTGGTCATCAGTCACACAAAGTGGTACTGGTTATCAGTCACACCCAGCGGTACTGGTCACCAGTCA
>JABMCL010000481.1:402500-407500 GCA_018857735.1 Alviniconcha marisindica
TAGCCTCACGCAAATTAGCATGATCATGACAATATTATCATGATCATCGCGACCTTTACCACCATTACTATAGTTATTTTCATTACTGCTACTGGCATCAGTCATCACTGTGTCATACGTAGCTGTGCCATCAAAACTAGTGGCATGGACGTGAATGATTAGTATTTCATCTTTGGGAACCGGCCCAATCACGGCGTTTGCATATCCATTCAGCCAGACGTGCTTGACGTTTACAGCCATCGGACGAAAACATGAACACAAAGAACAAAAACAAAGCAAAAACGCAAAAAATAACAACAGTACCTTCCGGATCAAATTGCTGCATAAATTACTGGGCAGGTGCAGCTCCCCGGTGCGGTAGAGATCCAAAACGCCGTGCATCACTTTGGGGTTTCTGTCGAAGAAGATCTCCTTTGAGCACTGCAGCATTCCGCTCTTGGACAACCGTCCTAGCTTGGTCTCTGGCAGACGATTCAGACTCTCCAAGGACGTGCAGAACACTTTCCCGCCGACGTTTAGGACGATGAGATCATCGGCGGAGTCCATCCTACGTCTGTGACGCGCGCCCCGGTAGGACAGGTTGTGCAGTGCGAACCGAAGGGCCTTCGGTTGCACGGGTAGGTTATCTGGTCCTTTGAGCTCAATGGTGAATGGTTCCACACGGCTGCACTGGTAGGTTATCTGGTCCTTTGAGCACAATGATGAATGGTTCCACACGGTTGCACAAGTAGGTTATCTGGTCCTTTGAACGCAGTGATGGATGGTTCCACTCGATTGCACAAGTAGGTTATGTGGTCCTTTGAGCACAATGATGAATGGTTCCACACGGTTGCACAAGTAGGTTATCTGGTCCTTTGAACGCAGTGATGGATGGTTCCACTCGATTGCACAAGTAGGTTATGTGGTCCTTTGAGCGCAGTGATGAATGGTTCCACTCGGCTGCACAAATAGGCTTTCTGGTCCTTTGAGCGCAATGATGAATAGTTCCACTCTCACACCTTCAGAGTAAAAAATATATTTAACGCAAAAACAAAAACAAAAACTCCCACCTATTAAACGCGCACAAATAAAGAAAGAAGCAAACACATAAAATTAGTAGATAAGCAAATAAAGAAGGAGCAAGGTTAACAAAAATGTGATAGAATATCATTATTCCGTTTCTTCACTCTCTAAATTGTTTTGTTTTTCTCCGTTTTATGGATTGGATTTATTTTATTTTTTTTTTTTTATTTTTTTAACTATCGAAGTGTAGAGAGCAAAAAACAAGCCAGTAATTGACTGTTGAAGAATTCTATACAGATCTGAAAGGCCGTAAACAGAGTGAATCTCGGGGAGAGGTAGGGGAAGCGGAAAGAGAAGGAAGTCTTGTTCCCTTCAGGTAGGGGAAGCGGAAAGAGAAGGAAGCCCTGTTCCCTTCAGGGAGGGAAGCGGAAAGAGAAGGAAGTCCTGTTCCCTTCGTAAATCTTTCGGGTGCTTTTCCTGCGCGCGCCCCCACCCCCACCCCGGAGAAAAAAGAATATTTTCCTTCTGACTTTCTCTACAGCAAATAATAATAACAGCAACGACAGCAATAATAATAACAGCAACGACAGCAATAATAATAACAGCAACGACAGCAATAATAATAACAGCAACGACAGCAATAATAATAAGCAGCAACGACAGCAATAATAATAGCAGCAACGACAGCAATAATAATAGCAGCAACGACAGCAATAATAATAACAGCAACGACAGCAATAATAATAGCAGCAACGACAGCAATAATAATAACAGCAACGACAGCAATAATAATAACAGCAACGACAGCAATAATAATAACAGCAGTAGTAATCTGAAATACGACTGGCTGCTAGCGTTCTTAAGAAAGATCGAAATACACAAACTGTTCAACAAAATGCTAATTTTAATCGGACAGTGCAAATTTTGAAAGCAATAAAACGACAGCTAAACGATGATAAATGAAAATGGTACTTATCCGGTTACGGTTTAGTGTATGATGGAATTCCTGGAGTGTCTTGAAGAATCCAGGCAGTCCAGCCCACACTAAAAACTTCAGGCACCACACACTGGAACTGGCGTTGTTGTAGTGCCTGAAAACCCGTTGTAGAGGGACCCTCAAGATCACCGCCAGACACCATGGCGTGACAAACAAACTGGTCAACCTGATCACGAACTCCTACCAAGGAAGGACCTGCCAAGTATTTCGTGGAGGACAATTCACTGATAGCTTCGGAGTGAAGACTTGGGCCACACAAGGCTGTCTGCAGTTCCCATTCCTCCTCCCACCCCCCACCCCACCCTTTGTGTGTGTGTGTGTGTGTGTGTGTGTGTGTGTGTGTGTGGTGTGTGTGTGTGTGTGTGTGTGTGTGTGGCGTGCGTGCGGGTGTGCGTGCGGTGTTCGTGCGTGTGGGTGTGTGTGTGTGTGTGTGTGGTGTGTGGGTGAGTGTGTGTGTGTAGTGGGTGTGTGTGTGTGTGTGTGGTGTGTGTGTGTGATGTGAGTGTGTGTGTGTGTGTGTGTGTGTGTGTGTGTGTGTGTGTGTGGTGTGTGTGTGTGTGTGTGTGTGTGTGATGTTTGTGGTTTTGTGTTTGTTGTGGTGTGTGTGTGTGTGGTGGTGCGTGTGCTGGTGGTGTGGTGTGTGTGTGTGTTGTGGTGGTGTGTGTGTGTGTGTGTGTGTGGTGTTTTGGTGTGTGTGGTGTGTGTTGGAAAATGACTGGATGATGAAGACATCCACAGCACAGCAGCACAGAGGAGGCACGGAATCCAGTGGACATTATGGACGCAGTTGGACGACCTAGACTGCCCTGACGATTTGGCGTAGCTTTCCCATAACCACCAACGGATGCAGGACAAGACCACGGAACTGACAATCACCTCACCTGAAGTAGGTTCCAGCAAGCAGCAACGCAAAGACCAAGACTCTAAAGATCAACGAAGTCAACACCGACAAGTTAGTCAAGAGGCGAATGCGCTGGAAGATGTGGATGCTTTCTATTACCCAATTGAAGTTAGCGTTCTTTTTAACCGTTTGTGTATCTGGATCTTTCCCAAAAGCAAAATCAGTTTTTTGTATCTGTTTATTTTCCTTACTTACCGGATGAACTTGTGTCCTATCACACGATGCTCACATATGTAGGAACTTTTCTCTTATCACTATGAGTTGTCCAGTGCGAAAGGCTGAATCACACTGACTGAATATAGTTGTGGTCTGATCTAAGTCAACTTTTGGCGGACCCGTCACAGTGCCTTTGTTTTTTTTGCTTGCTTGTTTTGTTTTGCTTTTGTTTTTATGTCCGGAGTCGTCAGTACCTGCATTGTGTAGAATCGTCAGTGCCCGCTTTTTCAGGATTCGTCAGTGCCCGCCATGTTTCGGACTCAGTCGTCAGTGCTTCTTTGTTCGACTCGTCATTGTCCGCTTTGTACGAGTTTGTTAGTGCCCTCTTTGTATGGACTCCTCAGTGTCCGCTTTGTGTGGACTCCTCAGTGTCCGCTTTGTGTGGACTCCTCAGTGTCCGCTTTGTGTGGACTCCTCAGTGTCCGCTTTGTGTGGACTCCTCAGTGTCCGCTTTGTGTGGACTCGTCAGTGTCCGCTTTGTGTGGACTCCTCAGTGTCCGCTTTGTGTGGACTCCTCAGTGTCCGCTTTGTGTGGACTCCTCAGTGTCCGCTTTGTGTGGACTCCTCAGTGTCCGCTTTGTGTGGACTCCTCAGTGTCCGCTTTGTGTGGACTCCTCAGTGTCCGCTTTGTGTGGACTCGTCAGTGTCCGCTTTGTGTGGACTCCTCAGTGTCCGCTTTGTGTGGACTCCTCAGTGTCCGCTTTGTGTGGACTCTTGTGTCCGCTTTGTGTGGACTCCTCAGTGTCCGCTTTGTGTAGACTCCTCAGTGTCCGCTTTGTGTAGACTCGTCAGTGACTTCTTTGTGCGAACTCGCTATTGTCGGCTTTGCGCGGATTCATTGGTGCCCGCAGCATGATAAAATTCATGAAAACAGTCTTATTTCTTCACAGAGCGCAGTCTTTGAGTCCTCTGAGAAACTGACCAACGCCATATAGGTCAGCATTTCACATGAGGTCCGCGTTGCATGGTAACATTTCGGCGGATCGCACGTTCAGAATGTGCCACTGTATCGTAAAAATGTAAAAATGGCACAAGTTTGAGTTGCGTCACTATTTTCTAACAATCACAAACTGAAGTTACTGTAAGTCCCATCGTTGGCACAGAAGATTCGAACCAGAGGCTCCTTGTTGCGGCCACTGATCCGTGACGGCCGTTGTCCCCGCTCTACTGTAGCGGCGCCAGGCCCTTCCCTGGTTTCATTTCCAACATCAGATAGCTTTGTTGTTGTTTTCTCCGTTCACACGTTATGATAAACGACCTCAGTCACTGCCATTCCCGCCACGCTTGCTCACGGTGGCAGAAAGCGGTCAGACGGCGTTGTGTGCACGCCCCTGTTGACCCGTTGGCTGTAAAAAATAGCGTGGCATCATTGTGCCGCCATTTCGGTACAACCGTTGCCGCCGAGGCCAGAGACGGACTGACAACAGAGGCCGCCGGTTCGCGGCGCTGCACGACTCCGTTTGAAGAGACTGAGCTGCAAGTCCGTCTTAGCGCCGTGAACTGGCCCTGCAAGAGACTGAGCTGCAAGTCTCTCTTAGCGCCGTGAACTGGCCCTGCAATAGACTGCTGCAAGTCTCTCTTAGCGCCGCGAACTGGCCCTGCAATAGACTGCTGCAAGTCCGTCTTAGCGCCGTGAACTGGCCCTGCAATAGACTGAGCTGCAAGTCTCTCTTAGCGCCGTGAACTGGCCCTGAAATAGACTGCTGCAAGTCTCTCTTAGCGCCGCGAACTGGCCCTGCAATAGACTGCTGCAAGTCCGTCTTAGCGCCGTGAACTGGCCCTGCAATAGACTGCTGCAAGTCCGTCTTAGCGTCGTGAACTGGCCATCCAATAGACTGCTGCAAGTCTCTCTTAGGGCCGCGAACTGGCCCTGCAATAGACTGC
>JABMCL010000481.1:410000-513540 GCA_018857735.1 Alviniconcha marisindica
ACACACACACACAACACACACACACACACACACACACACACACACACACCACACACACCACAGAGAGAGAGAGAGAGAGAGAGAGAGAGAGAGAGAGAGAGAGAGAGAGAGAGAGAGAGAGAGGAGACAGAGAAAGAACAGAGACAGAGACAGAGACAGAGACAGAGAGAGACAGAACACACACACACACACAACACACACACACACACACACACACACAAAACCCCACACACACACACACACACACACACCCCACACACACACACACCACACACACACACAAAACTCACCCCACCACAGAGAGAGAGAGAGAGAGAGAGAGATAGAGATAGAGAGAGAGAGAGAGAGAGAGATGAGAAGAGAGGGAGAGAGAGAGAGAGAGAGACACAAACACACACACACACACACACCCCCACACACACACACAACAAAAACACAAAAAACAAAAACCACACACACACAACACACAGAGATGATCTAGAAGTACACGGACAGCGGCTCGCCAGTCAAGAGTGCTGATCAGAATGAGACCAGCAGTCCGCCATGTTGAAGAGTTCAGCTGCTCTCTCGCCGACTACTTGGAAAGAAGGGAAGAGCGGCGAGTGTTTAGTTGCAAGAACATTGTTATGTTGTGCGGCTTGGGGCTGCAGTCGCCGAGGCTGTCCAGCAGAGAGACGAAAAGGAGTCACTTTCCACAGGGCGGGGTGGTGGTGGGGTGGTGGGGGGGTGGTGGTGGGGGGGGGGGGGTGTACTGTATGCACGGTAGATGCTATAATGAACTGTGCCTTGTGTTGTGTGTGTGTGTGTGTGTGTGTGTGTGTGTGTGTGTGTGTGTGTGTGTGTGTGTGTGTGTGTGTGTGTGTGTGTGTTTGTGTTTGTGTGATTGCTGTTGTTGTTGTTGTTGTTGTTGTTGTTGTTGTTGTTGTGTGTGTGTGTGTGTGTGTGTGTGTGTGTGTGTGTGTGTGTGTGTGTGTGTGTGTGTGTGTGTGTGTGTGTGTGTGTTGTGTGTGTGTGATTGCTGTTGTTGTTGTGTGTGTGTGTGTGTGTGCGTGCGCGCGCGTGTGTGTTGTTGTTGTTGTTGTTGTTGTTGTTGTTGTTGTCTGTGTGTGTATGTGTGCTGTGTGTGTGTGTGTTTGTGTGTGTGTGTGTGTGTGTGTGTGTGTGTGTGTGTGTGTGGGGTGTGTACTTATTTTGATCTGTAAATGAAACATGCAATATGGCGCCCGCACAGCTTCAGCGTGAGCGTCATAGCCGCTACCCGTGTATTCTAAACCAGTGGAGAGAGGCGCGTGTCTCTCTTTAGTTTAATCAAGGAGTTACTGATGAAATCTGACATAAAGCACCGACCCCCTTGTCCTTTTCTTTTTTAGTGAAATCTATATATAAAAGTACAGACAGTGGAAACTGCATTACTAGAACTGAAGGTCGTAGTCATTGTCAGCCACTTCGTAGTCCCATCTACAGATACAGACATAGGGAACTGTCAAAAGTTGCAGGTGCAGACGTCGTCGTCCGCTTTGTGGTTCCATTCATAGCTACAGACATAGGGAATTGTAATGGTAGCATTAACAGTCCTATGCATTGTAGTCCAGTCTGTAGCTACAGACATAGAGAATTGTAACGGTAGCATTAACAGTCCTAGGCATTGTAGTCCAGTCTGTAGCTACAGACATAGAGAACTGTAACGGTAGCATTAACAGTCCTAGGCATTGTAGTCCAGTCTGTAGCTACAGACATAGAGAACTGTAACGGTAGCATTAACAGTCCTAGGCATTGTAGTCCAGTCTGTAGCTACAGACATAGAGAACTGTGACGGTAGCATTAACAGTCCTATGCGTTGTAGTCCAGTCTGTAGCTACAGACATAGGGAACTGTAATGGTAGCATTAAGAGTCCTATGCGTTGTACCAATCTGTAGATACAGACACAGGGAACTGTAATGGTAGCATTAAGAGTCCTAGGCATTGTAGTCCAGTCTGTAGCTACAGAGATAGGGAACTGTGACGGTAGCATTAAGAGTCCTATGCGTTGTACCAATCTGTAGATACAGACATAGAGAACTGTGACGGTAGCATTAAGAGTCCTAGGCATTGTAGTCCAGTCTGTAGATACAGACATAGAGAACTGTGACGGTAGCATTAACAGTCCTAGGCATTGTAGTCCAGTCTGTAGCGGCTACAGACATAGAGAACTGTGACGGTAGCATTAAGAGTCCTAGGCATTGTAGTCCAGTCTGTAGCTACAGAGATAGGGAACTGTGACGGTAGCATTAAGAGTCCTATGCGTTGTACCAATCTGTAGATACAGACATAGAGAACTGTGACGGTAGCATTAACAGTCCTAGGCATTGTAGTCCAGTCTGTAGATACAGACATAGAGAACTGTGACGGTAGCATTAAGAGTCCTAGGCATTGTAGTCCAGTCTGTAGCGGCTACAGACATAGAGAACTGTGACGGTAGCATTAACAGTCCTATGCGTTGTACCAATCTGTACAGACATAGAGAACTGTGACGGTAGCATTAACAGTCCTAGGCATTGTAGTCCAGTCTGTAGATACAGACATAGAGAACTGTGACGGTAGCATTAACAGTCCTAGGCATTGTAGTCCAGTCTGTAGCGGCTACAGACATAGAGAACTGTGACGGTAGCATTAACAGTCCTAGGCATTGTAGTCCAGTCTGTAGCTACAGACATAGAGAACTGTAATGGTAGCATTAACAGTCCTAGGCATTGTAGTCCAGTCTGTAGCTACAGACATAGAGAACTGTGATGGTAGCATTAACAGTCCTAGGCATTGTAGTCCAGTCTGTAGCTACAGACATAGAGAACTGTAATGGTAGCATTAACTGTCCTATGCGTTGTACCAATCTGTAAATATAGACATAGGGAACTATGAATGTGAGTGAGTATCCACGATGTCCGGCCTCTCCGTTTCTAATAACAGAACTGTGAATGTACTGTGAATGTCGGTGAGTATTCATGATTCGCCAGTTCAGTTCAAGATGATATCTATGCGCTCGGAAATGCCCATATGCTCTCCATCCTGTCTCTCTTCTTCTTCCTCTAAAAAAAAAGTATTTTCACTGATCTTACAATGATCATGCTAACAACATATATCAGGAAACTGCACCGACAGAAATTTACGTTAAAAAACAGCAAACTTATTTGCAGTCAACAAACAACCATAATTACAGACATTTGTGTTTATATCCATAATGTTAATTAGTTTCACTTGATTTATATCTCATATTCACAGGACCACATATTTTATACTGTGACGCATATACTAACACATTCGTATACCCTAAATGTCGTATACTCGCACGATGATACTGAAAACATGTTGCCGGCATAGAATCTTTGAAATCTTCCTGAAAACCTTTTTCTTTAAAAACAAAACAAAAAATAAGTCCCATTGCCCAGAGATAGAGAGAGAGAGAGAGAGAGAGAGAGAGAGAGAGAGAGAGAGAGGAGAGAGAGAGAGAGAGAGAGAGAGAGAGAGAGAGAGAGAGAGAGAGAGAGACAGACAGACAGACAGACAGACAGACAGACAGACAGACAGACAGACAGACAGAGACAGAGAGAGACAGAGAGAGAGAAAGCCGGAGAGAGAGAGAGAGAGAGAGAGAGAGAGAGAGAGAGAGAGAGAGAGAGAGAGAGAGAGAGAGAGAGAGAGAGAGAGAGAGAGAGTTGTATGCCGCAGGAATGAGCGCTTAGGGCCTGTGCGGGTTAGGCGCTCTCAGAACCCATTTCTATTAACAATGCATCTGAAAGAGAGCTTGTATGTCACGTGCCTGTGGCAGAAAAGACACCAGCAACGACTGACGATCAGGGTTTCGACAAGTCATCACATTCTGGGCGGCCGCGCCAGTGTATAAATGGTCAACCCGGTATATGTTGTGAGACACATAGTTCAGGAGCTGTGTGAGAGTCGAGGTGGCCGTCCTGGGCTGTCCGTCCTAACGAGCCTTCTGGTTTCCGTGGACGTAAAGTTATATTGAACCATGCTTCGGCACTGGTCTCAGCTTGTCCCTAATATGTCAACTGACATCTGAGGACATTAAGCAACACTACCTACCTACCTACCTATGTTGTGAGAATTCCTGTCCCTAATAAGCCTTATGGTTTCTGTGGACGTTACTAAGCCGCACCATGTTTACTTACTTATGCCGTGAGAGATGTGAGCCGGTTTGGCCTAGCGGTAAGGCGTTAGGCTGCCGGGTAAGCAGAAGGACCTTGGTTCGATACCGTTTCGGTTCTCCTTTCTCTTTAAAAAGATTGTGGTTTGTGGACACTGCCTTTTGACTTTGTCCCTCACAATTAATGAAACATTAAACTCAAGTGGCTGTCATTGCTGCCCAGCTTAATGCAGAAACCATTCTGGTAGTGACTGTGTGGCGACAGGTATATAATTTCTTCGCTCTTTCCTCGGCCCACCTACCGTCTACCCCCTTCCCTCCTTCTCCCCGTCCCTAATCAGCCATATGATTTCTGTGGACGTTAAGCACCATGTTTGCTTACTATAAGATGGCCTCAGAGCCGTCAGGAGTGAGTGAAAGTCGAGGTGGCCGTCCAGGGCTCCGCCTTATGGTTTCTCAGTGTGGACGTAAAGCAACATTTGAAGAAGATGGCCTACGTGAGCCGGTTTGGCCTAGCGGTAAACAAGGTGGTTAGCGGGTCCGTAGCGTACACCGACTGTGCCTGCACTTGCGGACCAACCTTTCAATGGCCCGCTCCGCCAGCGCCGTGTGGAGTCCGGCGGTGGCCGTCTGCACTGATCGGGCTCAAGTCGTCGTCCGGCTGCAGCCACACTGTTCAACTGACGTTTTCATGAGAAAACGAGATCAAATTTAGGCCGTTTGACCAAGTTAATTTCATACATAGTTTTCGCCGGGTTGTGTCAGTTTTGGATCAGTAATATCCAACTGAGCCGGCGGAGTGATATTCTGTTAACTCAATGCCAAAATGGAGTATTTTTTGTTGGGATGAACTACGCCGAACGGTCTGCAAGTAGCAGTAGCGGCCTACATACAGGTATATCTAGTACCTGCTACCTGGGGAAAATGGTCGCTGACAGTCGCCTCAGTCGTGGTGATGAGTTTCGGTAACGACTGGCCCGTGGCCGGCTCCGCGTCAGTCAGTCGGTGTTCGGGCTGCGCGCTCAGCTGCACGCGGGAAAGTGTAGCCGCCTACCGAGTACCGTGCATTACGTTTACAATATCATAGTTTGTTTCTGTAAACTCTTCTCCAAAAACATCACGCAGACCCCAATATACAGATCGTAGACTATTTAAACTAAATGTGCTCTGTAAAATTAATTCATTATACCTGCGGCAGCCAAACGGGTTTTTATCAACTCTCATCTAATATGATTACTGAAGAGCTTCGGCGCATATCACTAGAGGCTTGCCCCTAATATGTCGAATGATATCCGAGGATATTAAGAACCAAGCAAGCAAACAGCCATCTGGTCTTTCAGCGGGCACACGGTTTGCGCCATTGGGCATATTTCTGGCCGGATTAGGATTCCCCACCTTTTGGGTAGAACTGTCATCACTGAGTATATTCGGTTTCAGTATAATTTGATCATGATTCTTGGTTCGTAAAGACACACACCGAAGCCGGGACGTTGCAAAAGTTAAATTTAAAATGTTTGCAGGATAAAAAATAAATCTGGAAAGTTTAAATTCTCTGAAAATCGCGCGAGAGTTCAGTACAGTATAGTAATAACCACCGCATGCAAATGAATGCGAGCACGTAGGAGTTTCAAACCTGAATGCAGACTAAAATTATACATTCTCATTCGGCTCAATCGTCATCGTAAGGGGCAAAACTCTCACTGTTTACAATCCGCGGTTGTGCTGGCAAGGTCCCGAGTGGGACACTAGGTTTTGTCAAAGTCACCAATATCAAGTGTTTTTAACACTGATGTTTCGGCAGAAAAGACAGAAATGATTTTAACACGTAAATCTTAATTTTTTTACGTGTCAAAAACGGCAAGAAACATGCGGATGTGTGTCATTGCAGCACGAAAATGCGACTACAAAAAGTTCGTCTGCTCCAACTGGGAACGGCGCTTGAACTCGACTTTCGTGCAGGCTTCGCCGTTCGTGCCACGCTGTAGTGAAGCTACTTCAGACGAGATCGCTCAGCTAGAAGAATTTGTTTCCAGAAGCAAACGGCTGTTCGTCCTAACGGGTGCGGGAATTTCCACGGAAAGCGGCATTCCAGACTACAGGTCGGAAGGTGTGGGGCTTTATGCAACCAGTAAAAGCCGCCCAGTTCAGTATGCAGATTTTCTGAAGAGTGCAGAGATTCGGCAGAGGTACTGGGCAAGAAATTATGTAGGATGGCCGAGATTCTCATCCTTCGAACCCAACGAAGCACACAAAGTTCTGAAGCACTGGGAGCTTATTGGAAAAATTCATTGGTTTGTACTATTTATAGCTCTAAAGCTGGGCTTGCAACTATAGTGATTTTGAACCAGTTACATTTATGCACACATACCAGTACATGTGAGATATCAAGACCAATAGTTTTGTGATGATGCAATGAATGGTTTATTATTAACATGAACCTGCATCAGCCATGTTTTCTAATCACTAACTGACAAGGTATAAAACTCTTGGACATAAAATAATGAAGGAGAGTGGTTAGCGTGGCATGGGGGAAATTCGTCCAAACAGCTATGTTTGATTTACATGCATGCTTTGAGACACAATTCTGTCACACTGGCTCAATCAACACAAGTTTGTTGTGTTTTATAGACACCTTTAACCAATCGTAGACTAGTGTACAACATAACTACCCGTGTTAATCTCATGAATATGAAAGAAAACATTCTTTTTCTGATGTATGTGATTTGGGGGAATTTCAACCACATTGGGAGAACTTCGTCCAGCATCTTGGACAAACTTCATCCAAACATAAAGAGAACACACACAACGAAAGGAAAAGGCTAAGAAAGACGTCCTAACTAGTTGGAAGTTCAGTGTTTTTATAAAGACTGAGTGAATGTGAACTTTTTCAGCATAAACATGGAACACCTGAAGTAGACTCAGTGGTGTAAACCCAACCAACACATGCTTTATTTCTGAAACTGTGAAAGCCTAACTCTGGTCCCACAGAATTGACAAAGTTCTTTCATTTCATAGTTTATCGGTAATACCCAAGGAGACGGAAATTCCTGGGACATTTTAAATGCCATTATGGGCCACAACTATCATCAGAATCACTCAAACAGGGTCACATAAGATCAAAGAGAAGTAATTAATACAATAATAGATAAGCACTTGACAAAATAGCTTATATGTTCTGTAGTAGAGGGGAACCAGAGTGAGCTAGACACAAGTTTGGTGCTAGTGGAAACCGGGAGTGCTATCCCTCAATGTAAACCCTGCCCCTGGGACAACATCAAAGTGCTATCCCTCAGTGTAAACCCTGCCCCTGGGACAACATCAAAGTGCTATCCCTCACTATACACCCTGCCACAGGGACAACATGAGAGGCCACTGATACTGTTGGACTGATGTGACCGTGTGTTCTGCTGTTAGATCAGGACCCGGGATGTGGTTAGAGTGTTCGGAAGAACTGGAGGTCATTCAGAATATCACGCAACAAAATTGCAGTGAGTCTGCTCAAGGGTGGAGAATAGCGCTGTATAAAAGTGAACAACAACAATCTGAATTATTCTGTATTAAGCTGGGCAGTGATGTGAGTCAGTGCAGTGGTTCATCACTTGCAGGTAACAAGTCATAATCTTGACAGCAGCCACAGAAAATCTTGTACTGAAAGTTTAGCTTAAGTGCATTTGAACCTGAATCTGTGTACTAAGTGAGTGCCTTACCACAAGTCCCAGCTGGCTTGTGATATTTCATATCCCCTTACAAATATTTACTGTGAATATTGGATGTTTGTGCATGCATGCACACACACACATGTATGTGTGCATGTGTGTGTGATCATTGCTTATTTGGTTAGAATTGTGTGTGAAACATTTGGTGCAATTGTAGTACTGTTTGTTTTTGATTGCTGTTTTAGCAGACACATAACTAAACTAAAGAGGAACATTATTTCTTTGTATGCTCTTAATAGGTTGGTCACACAGAATGTTGATGCTCTCCACCACAAAGCTCAAAGCCTCCACATGACAGAGCTCCATGGCAGCGCTCACCGTGTCGTCTGCCTGTCATGTCATCACAAGATTTTGCGTAGCACGATGCAAGAGCAGATCAAGGCCCTTAACCCCGAGTGGCACGCGCAGTCCTTGGTGATGGCCCCAGACGGGGATGTGAGCCTCACTCCACAACAGGTCCAAGGCTTCAAGGTGATGGCAAGCCAAATCATCATTGTACAGTTTAGAAGCAAATTTCTAATATTTTTCATGTTGTGATGGGGATGAGAGAGAGCTTGAAAAGTGGGGTCATGGGTTGAGGAGGTTGAGCCTACAAGTAGGCTCGTAGGTTTTTACTCATTCATGCAAGCAAATGTAGTTATATCTTGCTTATGCTTAAACGACATTCTGAAAGCAAGCAGACAGAAATGCCAGCTTCTAAACCAGCGCTGTACTAAGGGATAACAAACACCCTGTAAGCATATGCTGCAGAGGGTCGCTGGAGGGAAAGAGAGAGACACAAGGAGAAAAGGGGAGAGGGAGAGAGAATAAGATTATCTGTCTGGGGAAAAGATGGAGGAGTATTTCCCCTTTCTGCCACCAGGTGCCCGCATGCCAGAGATGTGGCGGGGTTCTCAAACCAGACATAGTTTTCTTCGGAGACAACGTACCCAGAGCCATAGTGGACCGTGTCCACGCCAAACTGACTGAAAGTGATGCCATGCTGGTTGTTGGCTCTTCTCTGGAGGTAACAGTGTTAGCTAATTCACACTGGGTAATAGCCACTAATAGATCTGTGCAGAATATATAGATATTTATATAGTTATGCTGAAAAGAAAGGATCCTTTTATATTAAATGTCAGAATTGACCAGTTGACAGACAAGTACCAACACCTGACAGCAGGTTTTTAAGGGGGTGTGTGTGCATGCACATGTATATATGCATCTGTCAGTGTGATTTTGTGTGTGTTTGTGCAAGAGAGATTGTGGCTGTCGGTGTGTGCATTTGTACATGGATGCATGTGTGTGTGTGCATGCTTGGATGTGTGTTGTTTTCTGTTATTGATGATGGTCAGTTTTTTTTGCAATTGTTTTTGGTGTTTGGTTTTGTGTGTGTGTGTTTGTATTTTGAGGTTTTGTTTTGTTTTGTTCTTTTTTGGGGGTGGGTGGGGGGGGGGGGGGGGGGGAAATAAAGATATTTGTAAACTGTGCAGTACAATAAGTGTTTCTGCTGGCAGGTCTACTCTGGATACCGCATTGCCCTGAAAGCCAAGGAGAGGGGTATACCTATGGCCATCGTCAACATAGGGAAGACACGAGCAGACAAACTGGCCCAATTAAAGATAAGCTCCAGATGCGGACATGTCTTACAGCACTTGCATCCAAACTCTTGACCAGTGACGATTGATTAGGAGGACAGATGAGTAAGTGGTACAGCCCATCTACACTAGTGGTTTTCAGTATGCTGAGCATGAGCTCTGCCCCAGTTTGTGCATTCACACCAACAAAAACCGAGGCTGTGCACCGCTTTGTTGAACCACGCAGCTCAGTCCCGCTGAGGAGGCGTGCTCAGCCTCACTTTGGGTCTGCTGACCTCTAGCTGACACTGCATCAAAGAGCTGATTGCGTCACAACAGACATTTCCTGCCTGTCCCAGTTCAAGGTTGTGCATCTTGGTGTCTGTATACATACCACCATAAAACAAGTTTTCAACAGTCTGAAAATGGCTACTGGTAAATAGATGAGATTTGTTTGCGGTAAACATTGTAGACCGCTCTGGACCCATGCTGATTTTCAACTGTTCCTCTTTTCTAGAATGCTAAAATACTCATCAAAAGTCCGCTCCACTGAGATAAACACCGAATAAAAACAAAAATACATCACAGATTTTTTTAATCATGATTATGTATTTCTTCTGTGACCTGTATACAAAGCAGAGTTACTGGTGTTCTGTCTGTAATGTCGAAGATGCTTTGGTGACATCAAACCAAAACAGAGAAAGAGTGCATGAGAAAAGCATCCTTGACATTGACCAGTTATAAAATAACTATTAGATCAACAGTACTTTTGGTCACAACCTTTTTACTGCTGATTTTCAACTGTTCCAGGTTATTTTTAATCTGAATCTGAGAAGGCAAGTTGAAGTGTATGTGGTTAGTTACACAACAATAGCATTGTTTTTGGTGTCAGCCATTTTGTTAAAATTGTGTCTTGAAGGCACATAATAAACCCTTGTTTGTTTATTCAGCAAGTGTAGTCAACAACATTGCTTTTATTGATATAATTGGCATTGATATACAATTGGCATTGTTTTCGTGTCTCAACTTTTTTCGTAGTTTTTTTCATGGTAACAGACTGCAGTATTTTTATGCTCTCAGCTGTTCTTCAGTTGTTGTTTTAAATCCGCTGTTTTAAATTTTCCATTAATTTTTTTGTCTGATTATCCAACAAGTCTCAACTATTCTATTCTTTTTTTTTTAGTTGCTGACTGCAACAATATCATAAAAAAAAGAAGTTTTACTTTGTGGTTGCTGGCTACAATATATTCATTCGTATATTCTCAGCTATTCTGTAAAAATATTTATCTAGTCTTTTCAGCAGTTCATTTTGTTGTCTCTTTAGTTTTGATTATATAATAATTTTCAGTCTCACTAAAAAATTGAATATAGTTTTAGCAGGGCATTTTTTGGGCATTGTCTTTCGTGAAATATGTATCATCAGCCAAGTTCACTGTTCATTTTTTCGCATCTAATTATGCTGTACACCTGGTAGCTTTGTACTAGTTTGTTTTACCATCTGCCAGTCAAACAGCCGAGTTTTGCACAGAGGCATGCACACTCACGTTATCTCGCTTCCCCTCTCACACAGGTTATCTCTTCCCCTCTCACACAGGTTATCTCTTCCCCTCTCACACAGGTTATCTCTCTTCCTCTCTCACACAGGTTATCTCTCTTCCTCTCTCACACAGGTTATCTCTCTTCCCCTCTCACACAGGTTATCTCTCTTCCTCTCTCACACAGGTTATCTCTCTTCCCTCTCACACAGGTTATCTCTCTTCCCTCTCACACAGGTTATCTCTCTTCCCCTCTCACACAGGTTATCTCTCTTCCCCTCTCACACAGGTTATCTCTCTTCCTCTCACACAGGTTATCTGTCTTCCCCTCTCACGCAGGTTATCTCTCTTCCCCTCTCACACAGGTTATCTCTCTTCCCCTCTCACACAGGTTATCTGTCTTCCTCTCACACAGGTTATCTCTCTTCCCCTCTCACACAGGTTATCTCTTCCCCTCTCACACAGGTTATCTGTCTTCCTCTCTCACACAGGTTATCTCTCTTCCCCTCTCACACAGGTTATCTCTCTTCCCCTCTCACACGTTATCTCTCTTCCTCTCTCTCACAGGTTATCTGTCTTCCTCTCTCTCACAGGTTATCTCTCTTCCTCTCACACAGGTTATCTCTCTTCCTCTCTCACACAGGTTATCTCTCTTCCTCTCTCACACAGGCAGGTGGTGTGGTGTGGTGTGAAGTCAGTCATGCGGTTAACCTCAGTTTTGCTATGACCGCTCTGGACCCATACTGAGCCCTGTGCTAGATGCAGTTTGGTTGTTTTCAGCAGGCAGTCCACATTGTAGGTTAGGTCAGCCAGGGAGAAGCACTGGGTCACTTGGAAAGGAGATAGTTTACAATTGTACACATTACACGGTGCAAATCAGCATCAGTTTAGCAACACTTACCTGTATCATGGTGTACATTCACAACTGTACATATTACACGGTGCAAATCAGCATCAGTTTAGCAACACTTACCTGTATCATGGTGTACATTCACAATTGTACACATTACATGATACAAATCGGCATCAGTTTAGCAACACTTACCTGTATCATGGTGTACATTCACAATTGTACATATTACATGATACAAATAAGCATCAGTTTAGCAACACTTACCTGTATCATGGTGTACATTCACAATTGTACACATTACATGATACAAATCAGCATCAGTTTAGCAACACTTACCTGTATCATGGTGTACATTCACAATTGTACACATTACATGATACAAATCAGCATCAGTTTAGCAACACTTACCTGTATCATGGGGTACATCATGATAAATGTGTGTTTGAGAGGCTTGGGAGAGGGGAGTTTATGTACCTTGTATTTACATGCATGCCAGGTGAGAGTTACTGTGGGGGGCTCGGGTCTTTGTTGTGTTTGTGTGACGTTTTTCGAGCACTAATCAACTCCCTTGTGTGTTCATTCTGCATGAGTGCTGCTGGCCTTGTTCTGTTTCAGATTTTGACTACTACTAGAGATGATGCATTGCACTGTGTGTGTGTGTGTGTGTGCAAAAGTGTGTACAGACAGCAGTGTATTTTGAGCACTAAACATGTGTGCAGGTGTGAGTGTATGTGTGAGGAACTGGGGGGATTGGTAATAAACGTGAGACAGAAATAATGTCACGTATTTAAGTGGGTTTTTTCTTCTTTTCTTTATAGCCGATGTGTCAAATGAAAAAGATTATTTTCATACATTGCATAATTATGAACAATAAAAAATTACTTGATTTAACACAGTCTTCCAGTATTCTGACACTGTTCCACGATGATGCAACATGCCATGTCTGGTTACAAAAGGTTGAGTGATTAAAAAAAATAACATCTGGACAAAGCCTGGACACATGGGAGAAAAAACAAACAGATAGACCCCTCTAACTTTCATACAGGGGTAAAAAGTGATGCACACAAACATACACACAGATTCAGACTTACACACACATACGTATGCAAATACAAACATGCAGTCGCACACACACACACACGTACACACAGAAAAGAACAGACTCAACATGTACTCCATTTCATGTGTTTGATTCTCTTTTTCTCACTGTCACAATGCACAAACTCACAGTAGTGTACGTCCCTTTACTCGTGTCTGCTAACTGCAGAGACCATACTCCTCTAGGAGCTCTGACAGCCTCGGACTTACTTTGGTGTGTTACGCATCTGCAAATCTATGCTGCTAACTACACAGATAAGACAATGACTTCTTTCAGAGCTCTGTTAACTGCACAGACCAGTTATTTTCTTTCATTAGCCAACTTCAACTGCAACGGTTCCAACCGCACAGACCAGTTATTTTCTTTCATTAGCCAACTTCAACTGCAACGGCTCCAACTGCACAGACCAGTTATTTTCTTTCATTAGCCAACTTCAACTGCAACGGTTCCAACCGCACAGACCAGTTATTTTCTTTCATTAGCCAACTTCAACTGCAACGGTTCCAACTGCACAGACCAGTTATTTTCTTTCATTAGCCAACTTCAACTGCAACGGTTCCAACCGCACAGACCAGTTATTTTCTTTCAGCTAACTCCGAACTGCACAGTCTAGTTACTTTCCTTCATTAGCTAACTTCCAACAGCATAGACCAGTTACTTTTGCTTTCTTTTATCAGCACTTTCAACTCCATAGACCAGTTATTTTCTTTCATCAGCTAACTTCCAACTACACAGAGAAGTTACTTTCTTTCATCAGCTAACTTCCAACTGCCCAGTCTAGTTACTTGCCTTCATTAGCTAACTTCCAACTGCATAGACCAGTTACTTATACTTTCTTTCCTCAGCACTTTCAGTTATTTTCTTTCATCAGCTAACTTCCAACTGCACAGACCAGTTATTTTGCTTAATCAGCTAACTTCCAACTGCACAGTCCAGTTACTTTCTTTCATCGGCGAACCTGCAACTGCATAGACCAGTTACTTTACTTTCTTTCATCAGCACTTCCAACCGCATAGACCAGTTACTTTCTCTCATCAGCTAATTTCCAGTTGCATACACCAGTTATTTTCTTTCATCGGCTAACTTCCAGCTGCATAGACCAGTTGTTGTTTTTCATCAGCTAACTTCCAACTATATAGACCAGTTATTTTCTTTCATCGGCTAACTTCCAACTGCATAGACCAGTTACTGTCTTTCATCAGCCCGCTGCAATTGTTCAAACATCAGCCCATGGTGTGATTCAAGCAGGGTTTTTATACACAGCCCTACTTCTGCCCAAGTTGCTGGAAATCACATAGTTAAGATTACGTTACCCCACAGATCTTTCTTTTGAACTTGACATGGACAAGATATAAATATAGATCTAAAACCTTTAGATATATTTAAAAGTCTTTATATAATAAAAGAACTGAAATAAAAATAGTGTTTCAGCTTTTTTATTCTATTTATGGGTAAAACCCAAAGCAGTGTGGTAAAGTATCTTACGGGCAAAATGCATAAAGCAGTATGGTGAAGTATTTTACAGGCAAAACACATAAAGCAGTATGGTGAAGTATTTTACAAGCAAAACACATAAAGCAGTATGGTGAAGTATTTTGCAGGCAAAACATAAAGCAGGAAGGTCGTTTGATATAACAGGTAACAGATAAAGTGGTAGGCTCAATCATTATATGTGTAAAAGAGAGCAGAAAGGTTGTCTGATTTTCTCAGGTAAAGTGGTAGGATCAATCTAAGGTCATTTAACAGATAAAGTGGAGGCTTAATCAAATTTATGTTTAAAACAGAGCAGTGAGGGCACTCACCCCCCCCCCCCCCCTTAAAAAATATTATAGATAAAACATGATGTAGCGAAGCAACAACAAAAATAAAAGATTACTGCCAGCATTCCAAAACGAGACCAGAGATTTAGAAGAATTCCACTTTACTGGGACGACACAAAACATCTGTGAGCATCTGCTTCTAGCTGCAAACAGACCTATAACACACTAACCATTGATGGTATGAATAAAATCTGGCGACTTAATTAATATTATAATAACCTTCAGTTGCTGCACAGGTTCACTGTAGAATGCAAACATGAGGCCGACGTCACGTGTACGTGAAATGAGCATGTGAAATACACATCAGCTTCAGGTTTGCAAGGAACCTCCGCCACTACCAACAGTTAAGTGGTGAGGTTTAATTCATCTTGTCATTTCTTAGTGATTATACGTCTACTTGTAACTTTAAAAAAAGGTGTGTGCACTGAAACTTTGCACATTTTGTGTTGCTTGTTTAATGTTCTTTTTTCACCTTGTGTGTCTTGATCACAGACAAAGCAGCTTGGTCAGATTACCCCCCGCCCCCCTCCAAAACAAAACAAAATCTCCCTTGTTAGCCCCTACACCCACAGTCATTTCCCAGCTATCTCCTCTGCCTCTCACCACCTCCACACAGCTGCCCACACATCTAGCTCTGCATCTGCTGCCCACACATCTAGCTCTGCATCTGCTGCCCACACATCTAGCTCTGCATCTGCTGCCCACACATCTAGCTCTGCATCTGCTGCCCACACATCTAGCTCTGCATCTGCTGTCCACACATCTAGCTCTGCATCTGCTGCCAGATACAGACAAGGTTGTTGTCAGTTGCACCGGCCACCACGGTGTGGTCTGAAGTCAGTGCCACCATGTTTATAACCACCTGAAACGACACAGTGGCTCATTTATGACATTCCAGAACAATAAAGTCCCGTGATACTCACACACAAGTTCTTCACCTGCAACCACACGCGCCATGGCTCATTTATGACACTGCATGAACAATACCGTCCTCTGACGCACACACAAGTCTGACTGATGATCACGTATACAGCGCTATTCTCCATTCTCTTGAGCTGAGTCAATGCGCTTGCATGTGGTTCTACAGGAGTTCCCCCCCCCTCCCCCCCAACAACCACCACAAACCAGTAGTCAACAATGCAGTCTGGTCAGTGCTACCTTCTTCATCACAAGCTAATTGTATAATCTGCAATGGAATATACTAGAACATGTAAATCCTGCAAATCACTGCCTGTCTTGCCAATTCCCTAAAAGCTGTAACCTTGATGTTTAATGTCAATGCTGCTGTGTTTGTCACCACCCCTACAATGACGCTGGCCAAAAAGGTCAATGCTGCTGTGTTTGTCACCACCCCTACAATGACGCTTGCCAAAAAGGTCAGTGCTGCTGTGTTTGCCACAACCTACACAATGGCACATGTTGGGTTTAGACACAACACAATCAGCAAACAAACAATGAAATGAGTTGAAAACTTACCGGTGCTCTTGCTTCCTCTTCACACAGGTTATCAATTTCTGGCCATTTTATCACCTAAAAATAAAACAAAAATGCATGGATGTTACTTGGCTTCAGTGACCCTTGTTCAAATTGCAGGCAGAAATGAAGATGCTAAAAACAACATGGAGTCGATAGTAACCCACAAATATGAGAAAGTGAAACTGACAATTCAAAGTGTTAATTAAAAGAGAAGCAAGTTTCCTTTTTTCCATTTTAAACAGACAAAGCAGCATAAGGCCTAACACAAGACCATATCCATCCCCCTCCCCCCCCTTCCCTCCAGCAAATTAACACATCACACACAAACTACTCAACACCACCCACACAATGGGACTGCTGGAATACCTGAGCCCCCAGCCGTAAACTGCCGAAACTGCACACGTACCCGAGATGGAGCCAAGGGAGAAGGAGAGGAAGCTGATGAGGACTGGACAACATCTGTGAGATCATACAGGTGAATGTTTCCTTCGTCGTCTCCGACACTGAGCACACCTGCCACAAACATGATAAAAGCAACAGAACTACATCCATCTTGTCTATAATCTTACAACACCTTACAATGGAATTCTGCCCATCTTGGCTGTAGTCTTCTCCCAGCACTCTGAGCACACCCATCAGTGTCACCAACACAGTACAAACAGCAACAGTCTCTCCCTCTGAGCACACCCACCAGTGTCACCAACACAGTACAGTGACAGTCTCTCCCTCTGAGCACAGCCATCAGTGTCACCAACACAGTACAGTAAGTCTCTCCCTCTAAGCACACCCATCAGTGTCACCAACACAGTACAGTGACAGTCTCTCCCTCTGAGCACAGCCATCAGTGTCAGCAACACAGTACAACGTACAGTCTCTCCCTCTGAGCACACCCACAGTGTCAGCAACACAGTACAGTGACAGTCTCTCCCTCTGAGCACACCCATCAGTGTCAGCAACACAGTACAGTGACAGTCTCTCCCTCTGAGCACACCCACCAGTGTCAGCAACACAGTACAAACAGTAACAGTCTCTCCCTCTTTTGAAAATAGCACACAGTACATCAGTCCCTCAGCACACCCATCAGTGTCACAAACAGTAACAGTTCCCTCTACCACCCCATCCCATGAACCCCCTCTTGACTGCAGTCTTCTCCCAGCACACCCATCAGTGTCACCAACACTGTACAAACAACAGAACTCTGTCCATCTCAACTGTAACCGTCTCTTAGCACACCTGTGTGCCAACACAGCACCTGCAAAAGAACTTGGTCCATCTTGATTGCAATCTTGTACACAGAGTACACCTGTCTTTAACACCGTACAAACAACAGAACTCTATCTTCACTGTAATCTTTTTTGAGCACACGTGTCACCAACACAGTACAAACAACAGAGCTGTCCATTTCAACTGTAATCTTCTACTCTGAACACACCTGTCACCAACACAGTACAAACAATCAAATTTGGTACATATCAACTGTAATGTTCTCTGAACACACCTGTCACCAACACAGTACAAACAATCAAATTTGGTACATATCAACTGTAATGTTCTCTGAACACACCTGTCATCAACACAGTACAAACAATCAAATTTGGTACATATCAACTGTAATGTTCTCTGAACACACCTGTCACCAACACAGTACAGTTCTACAAACAAACAGAGCTCTGTCCATCTTGCCACAGTATAATTCTACAGAGCTCTGTCCATCTTGACACAGTATAACTCTACACAGCTCTGTCCATCTGTCCACATGACCTTCTATTAAAGAGGGTGATCACCAAAAAGGGTTCTGCAGTTGAGACGCGACTCTTCCTGATGTAGGTGGCCGTACTTACCACTGACATATCCCATGTTGATGTACTTGACGCTGGTGTCAGGGAACTGCAGGCACAACAAAGGCTCCACGCGGATCTGTTTCTTGGCTCCACCAGCTGACCGGACATGGTCCACAAGACTCCACACCAAGATCTCTCCCGACCCCACACACTTGGTGGCTGGCCAGGGACAGAACAGTAATAACAAGCGTCACGCACACACAACAACAGAAATAAGAACATGGTCACACCAACAAACAGCACCAGCAATAAAGATGAGTGTGGTCACACCTACAACAACAACAGGAACAGGAGTGTGGTCACACCTACAAACAACAGGAACAGGAGTGTGGTCACACCTACAAACAACAAAGAGTGTGGTACACCAAAACAACACAAACAGGAGTGTGGTCACACCTACACAACAACAGGAACAGGAGTGTGGTCACACCTACAAACAACAACAGAGTGTGGTCACACCTACAACAACAACAGGAGTGTGGCACACCTACAACAAAACAACAGGAGTGTGGTCACACCTACAACAACAACAGGAGTGTGGTCACACCTACAACAACACAACAGGAGTGTGGTCACACCTACAACAAAACAGGAGTGTGGTCACACCTACAAACAACAACAGGAACAAGGTGGTCACACCTACAACAACAACAGGAGTGTGGTCACACCTACAAACAAAACAGGAGTGTGGTCACACCTACAAACAACAACAGGAACAGAGTGTGGTCACACCTACAAAACAACAGGACAGGAGTGTGGTCACACCTACAAACAACAACAGAGGTGTCACCAAAACAAACAGGAGTGTGGTCACACCTACAAACAACAAACAGGATGGGTCACACCTACAAACAACAGAACAGGAGGTGGTCACACACAACAAACAGGAGTTGGTCACACCTACAAACAACAGACAGGAGTGTGGTCACACCTACAAGACAACAACAGGAGTGTGGTCACACCTACAGACAACAACAGGAGTGTGGTCACACCTACAAACAACAACAGGAGTGTGGTCACACCTACAAAACAACAGAACAGGAGTGTGGTCACACCTACAAACAACAGGAACAGGAGTGTGGTCACACCTACAAACAACAACAGGAGTGTGGTCACACCTACAAACAACAACAGGAGTGTGGTCACACCTACAAGCAACAACAAACAGGAGTGTGGTCACACCTACAAACAACAACAGGAGTGTGGTCACACCTACAACAACAACAGGAACAGGAGTGTGGTCACACCTACAACAACAACAACAGGAGTGTGGTCACACCTACAAGACAACAGGAACAGGAGTGTGGTCACACCTACAAAACAACAACAGGAGTGTGGTCACACCTACAAACAACAACAGGAACAGGAGTGTGGTCACACCTACAAACAACAACAGGAGTGTGGTCACACCTACAAACAACAGGAACAGGAGTGTGGTCACACCTACAACAACAACAGGAACAGGATTGGTCACACCTACAAACAACAACAGGAGTGTGGTCACACCTACAACAACAACAGGAGTGTGGTCACACCTACAAACAACAACAGGAGTGTGGTCACACCTACAAACACTACAACAAGACAGGAGTGTGGTCACACCTACAAACACAACAACAGGAGTGTGGTCACACCTAGACAAACAAACAACAACAGGAGTGTGGTCACACCTACAGACAACAACAGGAGTGTGGTCACACCTACAACAACCAACAGGAGTGTGGTCACACCTACAAAACAACAACAGGAGTGTGGTCACACCTACAGACAACAACAGGAGTGTGGTCACACCTACAACAACCACGAACAGGATGTGTACCCGAGGGTCACACCTACAAACACAGGAACAGGAGTGTGGTCACACCTACAACAACAAAGGTAAGGGTCACACCTACAAACAACAAACAGGATGTGGTCACACCTACAAACAACAGGAACAGGAGTGTGGTCACACCTACAAACAACAACAGGAGTGTGGTCACACCTACAAACAACAACAGGAGTGTGGTCACACCTACAAACAACAACAGGAATAGAAGAGGAGTGTGGTCACACTTACAAATAACAACAGGAATACAAGAGGAGCGTGGTCACACTTACAAATAACAACAGGAATACAAGGAACGTGGTTACACCTACAAATAACAGGAATACAAGAGGAGAGTGGTCACACCTACAAACAACAACTCAACACAAACAGAAGAAGCGAGTGGTCACACCTACACACAAACAACAGAACAGAATAGGAGAGTGGCCACACCCACAAACAAGGTGTACAGGGATGGGATGCTGGCCCTGTACAAAATGATGAGTTTGCATCAGCAGACTTTACAGAGCATGTGATGTTGTCCCTTCATCAATGAAGGTAAAAAAAACTGTTCCTTGACAAAAACCACAGAAGCATCTTCTCATTTTTTCTCTTGTTTTGGGGTTGGTATTAGTGTTTGCTGGTGCCAACATCAAGACACTTTTCCCGCCAGTAAAGCAACGCTCTACACATGCTCCACAAAAGTAGCCAGTTCCAGTCTGGAACTGTGGATCAGCAAATTTTCCTGCTCAATTCGTTTCTCCAATTGATTTCTGTTAAAAGGAAAAATGACAAAAAAATCCAGTCTTGCTGTTAAAATCAGAAATCCTGGGAAATCCAGGAGTGTTGGCAGCTATGCAGCATACTTAAGATTTAATCTGTTTCACATCTTTCGACATTCAATACTTGCTTCCTCCAGAAAGTAAATCAATGCGTAGTAAGGTTTCTCACCCACAAGCCCGTTGTCCAGGGCAACCAGAGCATCCACGGTGTCCTGACTCCGGTCAGACTTTGGATGTGAGAACGAGAAGTTGTGCTTGCTGCAGAAAGGAACGGAAAATACAGAACATTTTTGTGAGAACGAGCTGTGCTTGCTGCAGAAAAGTTCTGTGAAAATAAGTTGTCCTTGCTGCAGGAGGAAAGGGAAATTTAGTAAAGCTGTGTCAGCACAACTTGTGCTTGCTGCAGTAAAGTTGTGTCAGCACCACAACTTGTGCTTGCTGCAGTAAAGATATGTCAGCACCAGAACTTGTGCTTGCTGCAGTAAAGTTGTGTCAGCACCACAACTTGTGCTTGCTGCAGTAAAGTTGTGTCAGCACCACAACTTGTGCTTGCTGCAGTAAAGTTGTGTCAGCACCACAACTTGTGCTTGCTGCAGTAAAGTTCTATGAGCACCAGACGTTCTTGCTGCAGTAAAGCTGTGTCAGCACCAGAACTTGTGCTTGCTGCGGTAAAGCTCTGTGAGAACAGAACTTGTGCTTGCTGCGGTAAAGCTCTGTGAGAACAGAACTTGTGCTTGCTGCGGTAAAGCTCTGTGAGAACAGAACTTGTGCTTGCTGCGGTAAAGCTCTGTGAGAACAGAACTTGTGCTTGCTGCGGTAAAGCTCTGTGAGAACAGAACTTGTGCTTGCTGCGGTAAAGCTCTGTGAGAACAGAACTTGTGCTTGCTGCAGTAAAGCTCTGTGAGAACAGAACTTGTGCTTGCTGCAGTAAAGCTCTGTGAGAACAGAACTTGTGCTTGCTGCAGTAAAGCTCTGTGAGAACAGAACTTGTGCTTGCTGCAGTAAAGCTCTGTGAGAACAGAACTTGTGCTTGCTGCAGTAAAACTTTAGGAGCCCCAGAAGTTGTGCTTGCTGCAGACAGAAAAGGAAAACAGTAAAGCACTGTGAGAACGAGCAGGTGTGTGCAGCTGTGCCTGCTGCAATAAAGAACTGTGAGAACCAGAAGTTCTTGCTGCAAAGCAAAGAGAAAACACAGCAAAGCTACATGAAACCTAGAAGTTGTGCTTGCTGCAGAAAGAAAGGGAAGTTGCAGTAAAGCGACGTGAGAATGAGAAGTTGTGCTTGCTGCATCAGAGTTCTGTGAGAATGAGGAGTTGTGCTTGCTGCATCAGAGTTCTGTGAGAATGAGAAGTTGTGCTTGCTGCATCAGAGTTCTGTGAGAATGAGAAGTTGTGCTTGCTGCATCAGAGTTCTGTGAGAATGAGAAGTTGTGCTTGCTGCATCAGAGTTCTGTGAGAATGAGAAGTTGTGCTTGCTGCATCAGAGTTCTGTGAGAATGAGAAGTTGTGCTTGCCGCAGAAAGAAAGGGAAAACCTAGTAAAGCTCTCCATGAAATGAGTAAAGAATTGCTGGTGCGACTGACAAAATAGAACAGATCTAGGGAAATGTACTCAACAATTTGACAAAAAACAAGTAAACAATAATACACGAGTGCTTTCGACAAAAATTGTCTTCTTTGGGAGCAAGAAGATAGACAAGAAAAGAAGACGGAAGTAAAGAAAAGGACAGACAAGAAGGAGCTGATGTGAAGAAGGAGCTAACGTTTCTTACATCAGCTCCTTCTCGTCTATCCTATTCTTTACTTCCTTCTTCTTTTCTTGTCTATCTATCTTCTTGCACCCAAAAAAGACAACCTTTGTCAAAAGCTCTCGTGGATTATCGTTTCCTGGTGAGTACATTTCTCTAGATCTGTTCTATACAGTAAAGCTCTGTGAGAACCAGACGTTGTGTTCGCCGCAAGAGAAAGGGACACTGCAGCAGAGCATGGTCAGAATGAGAAAGGCTTTCTACAGAGAGCATGGTCAGAATGAGAAAGGCTTTCTACAGAGAGCATGGTCAGAATGAGAAAGGCTTTCTAGCAGAGCACAGCATGGTCAGAATGAGAAAGGCTTTCTACAGAGAGCATGGTCAGAATGAGAAAGGCTTTCTACAGAGAGCATGGTCAGAATGAGAAAGGCTTTCTACAGAGAGCATGGTCAGAATGAGAAAGGCTTTCTACAGAGAGCATGGTCAGAATGAGAAAGGCTTTCTACAGAGAAACATGGTCAGAATGAGAAAGGCTTTCTACAGAGAGCATGGTCAGAATGAGAAAGGCTTTCTACAGAAGGACAAAGGGAAATTTAGAGAAACATGGTCAGAATGAGAAAGGCTTTCTACAGAAAGGGACACTGCAGCACAGCATGGTCAGAATGAGAAAGGCTTTCTACAGAAAGGGAACTGCAGCACAGCATGGTCAGAATGAGAAAGGCTTTCTACAGAGAAAGGGACACTGCAGCACAGCATGGTCAGAATGAGAAAGGCTTTCTACAGAGAAAGGGACACTGCAGCACAGCATGGTCAGAATGAGAAAGGCTTTCTACAGAGAGAAAGGGACACTGCAGCACAGCATGGTCAGAATGAGAAAGGCTTTCTACAGAGAAAGGGACACTGCAGCACAGCATGGTCAGAATGAGAAAGGCTTTCTACAGAAAGGGACACTGCAGCACAGCATGGTCAGAATGAGAAAGGCTTTCTACAGAAAGGGACACTGCAGCACAGCATGGTCAGAATGAGAAAGGCTTTCTACAGAAAGGGAAACTGCAGCACAGCATGGTCAGAATGAGAAAGGCTTTCTACAGACAAGGGAACTGGGCAGCCAGCATTAGACACTAATAGAGGCTCTGACAGACAGAAAGGGAAAAACATAATACAGCTCATGTCCATAAAAAATATATTCTTTTAAAAAGGCACTTTATTTTTGTTATTAAACTACATTTTGTCACACAGATGTAGGACTTTTTTGTGTATAGCAAAAGCATGGGGTTTGAGCAATTGTGTGAGAGGGGTTTATTCTGCATTAAAAACATTTTTTTGCATATTTGCAACCCATAAATGAGAACCTGATGCAGAGAACCCTGACCTTGGTCTGACATGCCCTAGTGCTGACTACTCACTCCATGACCCTGGTCTGACATGCCCTAGTGCTGACTACTCACTCCATGACCCTGGTCTGACACACCCTAGTGCTGACTACTCACTCCATGACCCTGGTCTGACATGCCCTAGTGCTGACTACTCCTCCATGACCCTGGTCTGACACGCCCTAGTGACACATCATGACCCCACAGTGTCTGACTCCACTGACCCTGGTCTGACACGCCCTAGTGCCCCTGACCCTACCTGCAAACTCCATGACCCTGGTCTGACACGCCCTAGTGCTGACCTACGCTCACTCCATGACCCTGGTCTGACACACCCTAGTGCTGACTACCCACTCCATGACCCTGGTCTGACATGCCCTAGTGCTGACTACCCACTCCATGACCCTGGTCTGACACGCCCTCGTGCTGACTAACCACTCCACGACCCTGGTCTGACGTGCCCTCGTGCTGACTACTCACTCCATGACCCTGGTCTGACATGCCCTAGTGCTGACTACTCACTCCATGACCCTGGTCTGATACCCTAGTGCTGACTACTCACTCCATGACCCTGGTCTGACACGCCGTAGTGCTGACTACTCACTCCATGACCCAGGTCTGACACGCCCTAGTGCTGACTACCCACTCCATGACCCAGGTCTGACACGCCCTAGTGCTGACTACCCACTCCATGACCCAGGTCTGACACGCCATAATGCTGACTACTCACTCCATGACCCAGGTCTGACACGCCATAGTGCTGACTACCCACTCCATGACCCAGGTCTGACACACCCTCGTGCTGACTACTCACTCCATGACCCTGGTTTGCTGCGAGGTGGAGAGACTGCTGACCTGCCCCAGTGACCATCCAACACAGCCTTTCTCCGTCACTGCCACCAGGGTGCCCACAGTGGTGTCGAACACCATGCACAGGGCATCGCCAATCAAACTGGACAACTTCAACTTCAGCAGTGGACTGCAACATGAAGAAATTTGGTGACTGGATTGGAATGCCTAGGAAGCCATCGCGACACCTGCTCAACAAACAAAAACTAAAGTTGTGGTACTCTTTGCCTGCCAAGGATGGACAATTGGATTTTAACATCCCGTCAACCACTCAGGTTTCTCTAGGGACAAATATGGCAAGAGGCTCAAGTAGACTGTAAAAATGTCCTGGATATAATACTTAACAGTTATCACAGCAATACAATGAGTTTTTAGATTTCAAAACACACCTGTGATACTTTATCCAGGTGTGTAGGAATGAATGGACTCCACAACATCTGCTGCATATTAATGATGTATATTTTGTACATAAAAGCGTTCCATCCTTAAATAGCGAGGTTTGCGCACTGAGCTCTAATCTCCTATGCACGGCCCCACAATGCCATTGACCTGGCCACCATGTGGTACTCTGATTGGCTGACCACCAGGATGCAGTTACTGGAGTCCGATTCCAGCATTCAGATGAATGAAGCTAACAGCTGGTATTTCTCATCATCAGTGAACATGCCCCATTGTTTATTGTGATGGATGTTTGGAACTCATCAGTGAACATGCCCCATTGTTTATTGTGATGGATGTTTGGAACTCATCAGTGAACACGCCCCATTGTTTATTGTGATGGATCTGTTTGGAACTCATCAGTGAACATGCCCCATTGTTTATTGTGATGGATCTGTTTGGAACCCATCAGTGAACATGCCCCATTGTTTACTGTGATGGATCTGTTTGGAACCCATCAGTGAACATGCCTCATTGTTTATTGTGATGGATCTGTTTGGAAACCACCCGTGAACATGCCGCATTATTTATTTTGACAGATCTGTTTGGAACCCACCAGTGAACATGCCCCGTTGGGCACGCACCAATGAACATGCCCTGTTGTTTATTTTGACGGTCCTGTTTTGACCCACCAGTCTTTCACTGTGCTGCCATGCTTTGGACTGTGGGTCTGTTGGACCCACAGGCCAAAGTCATTCTTCAAGCAAGCTTTAGAATATAATCTTATTTGCAACATTCTGGCTGGCTAAAGCTGCTCAGGTAACTGTAGGGCTGGAACCCCTAATCATCTGTTCAAGTCCATAGTCAGCAAAATGCCCCTATGCATTTATTAGTTAAGACTGAATATTAGAGATTTTTTTCATTTGTATTGACATGTTACTAAGTTACATTCCTATGTTAATACTGAGAAGAGGACTATGTTCATGTTTAATTTACTGTTCTTATGCAAAGACTGTAAACTGAGAATGTTCACAGAAAACCCCTTAAAGTTGTTCACAGGACTTTGTGTTTGCTTTCTCCAGTACTGAGACTACTGTTTGTGCTGTAGCAGTATTTTATTACTATTATTTCATGAGGAGGAGAAAGGAATGCTCTTTATGACAGTTTGTAGTTCAGAATGACTACTGTTACATTTAAGTAATATCTTGTCGTTTTAAATAATAGTTTGTTGTTATTAGTACTGTTTTATAATCCCAGTTGGAGATGGTGTATTGTGAATTGATGATGCCTATGAGCTACCATAGATCTCTGGTAGTAATAAGAGTTATTCTCCCCTGCTGATGAATAAATAATGACCTCCTTCACTGAGAACCCATGTACGTGTCCAACCATGCCCACTATTTTACATTCATGCAGACACACCATGTATTTAGGTAGGAATAAGACCCCTGTTGAAATCTCCAGCAGTATAACCAAGTTTGTTGGCATGACCTTCCAGCTCATGATGATGCACTACCTGCCTGAGTTTGGAGGCAAAAGATTGAGAAGTGCAGGAGATATCTTCCAAACAAAGCCTGAACACATGGTCAGACGGACACAGTGATTCCAATATAAACCCCAATTTCAGAAAGGAGAGGCTGGCTGACACATGGTCAGACAGACATAGTGATTCCAATATAAAACCCAATTTCAGAAAGCAGAGAGGCTGGCTGACACATGGTCAGACGGACACAGTGATTCCAATATAAAACCCAATTTCAGAAAGCAGAGAGGCTGGCTGACACATGGTCAGACGGACACAGTGATTCCAATATAAAGCCCCAATTGACAGGCTGACTGACATACAGTCAGTGACACACACAGTGATTCCAATATAAACCCCAATTTCAGAAAGCAGAGAGGCTGGCTGACACATGGTCAGACAGACATAGTGATTCCAATATAAAACCCAATTTCAGAAAGCAGAGAGGCTGGCTGACACATGGTCAGACGGACACAGTGATTCCAATATAAAACCCAATTTCAGAAAGCAGAGAGGCTGGCTGACACATGGTCAGACAGACACAGTGATTCCAGTATAAAACCCAATTTCAGAAAGCAGAGAGGCTGGCTGACACATGGTCAGACAGACAGTGATTCCAATATAAAACCCCAAGAGAGGCTGGCTGACACATGGTCAGACGGACACAGTGATTCCAATATAAAGCCCCAATTGAGAGGCTGACTGAAGACACACCTGTGGTTGACAGAACCCTCCGCACCTGGCACACCTATGTTCCACAGCATGATGAACCCATCCCGGGAGCCACCTGCAAGCAAAAAACCATCTGCAGCCACACAGAAGGAACCAGCAAGGTGATATGGTCGTCAGTGTTTGCTTGGAAAGCATCATGACTCAGGTTTACATCTACTTCTGGTAAACTTCACAGAGTGTTAAGGGGGCATTCGCAGTGCTAGCAAAACCGCTTTTTTCTTGTCACCTCGTCAGTGATTTGTATGAAGATCTGAGGTCACAGCTCCTGGTTATGAAAATTCTTCACCATATGCATTCAGTTTTCATCTTTGGTGCCAGGAGGCTGACTGACACATGGTCAGACAGACACAGTGATTCCAATATAAAACCCAATTTCAGAAAGCAGAGAGGCTGGCTGACACATGGTCAGACGGACACAGTGTTTCCAATATAAAGCCCCAAAGCCCCAATTGTGGTTTCATCCATCACCAACACGGTGGCCTGCAGTTCGCTTTCAGTCTGAAAAGCACAACTGGCTGATCAACCGGTCACATTTCACACAGAAGGTATTTTCAGAAGTTTTATCAGGTACATGAAGGAACCAAAAACAAAAATGCTTGAAGCCCTGCATGTCAAAATACTCCCCAGATACCCACCTGAACAGAATACGTATTGATGAGACTAACTGAACACAACATGTATTACCGAGACTAACTGAACACAATATGTATTAACAAGACTAACTGAACACAATATGTATTAACAAGACTAACTGAACACAATATATTGATGACTCATGAGACCAAGTGAACACAATAGGTATTGATGAAACTAACTGAACACAATAGGTATTGATGAAACTAACTGAACACAATAGGTATTGATGGGACTAACTGAACACAATAGGTATTGATGGGACTAACTGAACACAATAGGTATTGATGAAACTAACTGAACACAATAGGTATTGATGGGACTAACTGAACACAATAGGTATTGATGGGACTAACTGAACACAATAGGTATTGATGAAACTAACGGAACACAATAGGTATTGATGAAACTAACTGAACACAATAGGTATTGATGGGAACTAACTGAACACAATAGGTATTGATGGGACTAACTGAACACAATAGGTACTGATGGGACTAACTGAACACAATAGGTATTGATGAAACTAACTGAACACAATAGGTATTGATGAAACTAACTGAACACAATAGGCATTGATGGGACTAAATGAACACAGTATGTATTGATGAGACTAACAGAACACAATACATATTGAGGAGACTAACTGAACACAATAGGTATTGATGAGACTAAGTGAACACAACATGTGTTGGTGAAACTAACTGAACACAATGCGTGTTGATGAAACTAACTGAACACAGCAGGTACTGGTGAGACTAACTGAACACAATATGTACTGATGAGACTAACTGAACACAATATGTACTGATGAGACTAACTGAACACAATACATACTGAGAAGACTAACTGAACACAATACATATTGAGGCTAACTGAACACAATACATATTGAAGAGACTAACTGAACAGAAGTGTTGGCGACTTGGGGTGGAACATGAGACAGCTGACGTATCTGTGATGACCTTTGACCGTGCTGTAGCACACCAGCTGGTCTGGGTAGATCAGCTTGATTGATGAGCCTTCTCCTGAAATTGCAAGCACGCAAAATACACCCGGGAACCAACTGGGTTCTTACACAAGTACACTATACAACTCCAGGAGAAAAACAAAAAAACACTGTAAACGTATCAAGAACACACACACACACACACAAAGGAGTGACATGCTCACTTTTGCACACAGACGTGGTGTCAGTGTTGTGTTAGCTACCTCCCCTTTCTCTCCACTTCCTGAGATAGGGGGCACTGCCTTCAAACACAAACGAGATAGGAGTCACTGCCTTCAAACACAAACGAGATAGGGGTCACTGCCTTCAAACACAAATGAGACAGGGGTCACTGCCTTCAAACACAAACGAGATAGGGGTCACTGCCTTCAAACACAAACGAGATAGGGGTCACTGCCTTCAAACACAAATAACTCCTGAGACAGGGGTCCCTCCCTTCAAGCACAAACAACTGAGACAGGGGTCCCTGCCTTCAAACACAAACAACTCCTGAGACAGGGGTCCCTGCCTTCAAACACAAACAACTCCTGAGACAGGGGTCCCTCCCTTCAAACACAAACAACTGAGACAGGGGTCCCTGCCTTCAAGCACAAACAACTGAGACAGGCGTCCCTGCCTTCAAACACAAACAACTCCTGAGACAGGGGTCCCTGCCTTCAAACACAAACAACTGAGACAGGGGTCCCTGCCTTCAAGCACAAACAACTGAGACAGGCGTCCCTGCCTTCAAACACAAACAACTCCAGCGATAGGGGTCCCTCCCTTCAAACACAAACAAGTCCTGAGATAGGGGTCCCTGCCTTCAGTTCAAACACAAACAACTGAGACAGGGGTGCCTGCCTTCAGTTCAAAGACAAACAACTGAGACAGGGGTCCCTGCCTTCAGTTCAAACACAAACAACTGAGACACGGGTGCCTGCCTTCAAACACAGACAACTGAGATAGTGGTCCCAGCCTTTAAAGTATGACACAGTCACATCGCTGCTGGTTTATCACAAATATCTAGAAATCTGACTATTGCTTGAATATGACACTTGGCACAGACATAAAATTCACTTTCAGCTTTCTATCTGCTTAATCATTGTGTTGATGAAACTATTGAACGTGAATTTTGTCTTATTTCAAGACTCAAAAGCTTGAAACAAGGACAATCTGAATACAAACGGGCTTATACTAGTGACATGGACAGTGCTGTGCTTTCAGTTCCACACACATCGGTCACTTCAACGTTCCAAGGCAAGCTGTTATTTCAAACAGTTGCTGAACTGTGTCTTTCTGTTCACGATTTGTCCCTCAAAGCCCCGCCCTTTGCCCAAATTAAGATTGCCGCGAGTGCACATTTTAAAGCAAGGTATTAAGTGGTAATCATCATCACCCTCATCATCATTATTATCGGCACTGTCATCCAAGTGTCTGACATACCTGCAGCTGCCAGGACGTTAATTTTCCTCTCGCCATCCTGCAGTGTCGTCCAGGCCAGCGTGTAGAAACTCTGACAACAAATCAAGCACACATGTGGCATGGACTTTGTCTTAACAACAAATCAAGGACATAAGTGGCATGGACTTTGTCTTAACAACAAATCAAGCACACATGTGGCATGGACTTTGTCTTAACAACAAATCAAGGACATAAGTGGCATGGACTTTGTCTTAACAACAAATCGAGCACACATGTGGCATGGGCTTTGTCTTAACAACAAATCAAGCACACGTGTGGCATGGACTCTGTCTTAACAACAAATCAAGCACACACGTGGCATGGACTCTGTCTTAACAACAAATCAAGCACACATGTGGCATGGACTCTGTCTTAACAACAAATCAAGCATGTAAGTGGCATGGACTTTGTCTTAACAACAAATCAAGCACACATGTGGCATGGACTTTGTCTTAACAACAAATCAAGCAAACATGTGGCATGGACTTTGTCTTAACAACAAATCAAGCACACATGTGGCATGGGCATTGTCTTAACAAACCAAGCACACATATATGGCATGAGCATTGTCTTAACAACACAGCAAGCACACATATATGGCATGAGCATTGTCTTAACAACACATCAAGCACACATATATTGCATGAGCATTGTCTTAACAACAACACATCAAGCACACACGTGGCATGGCCATGGGCACTGTCTTCACAACACCTCATGCACACATGTGTAGCATGGGCATTGTTTTAACAACAAATCAAGCACACATGGCATGGGCACTGTCTCATAGGCATAGAATATTATGTGTACCCTCACTGCTTTTTGCGGTTTTAACAACCTTCTTATGAGTGGCATGCACGTGAATGGCTCATTTTGGATAACAATACTAGGGAATTTTTAAAGCGCTTTCAGAGACTCAAAGTGCTTTACAACTTAATTCAAGAAAAATATGGAGCGCACAAATACCCACATACAGATCAGTGGTATCTAAACAAACAGAAAACATCACACACACACTAACAGGACCATGTGCATATGCACACACAATGCCAGTAAAGAATACATGCACACACACACACATACATGCACCAGCCGAGAAGAACATCAGAAGAAATCAGAGGCTATACTGGTTTGAAAAAGGTCAGTCTGAAGACTAGTTTTAAAGGGCAGGAGTAGAAGAACTGTGATGGAGCATGAAAGAGGGGGAATTCAACGTATGTGCAGCAGAGAATCTATCATCGGTCAAACCACTGTCTAAAGTGGCAAGTTTAAAGTCTAGGTTTGAAGGCAGGGAAGGAAGGGCTGTGATGGAGAGTGAAATGAAGTCCAGATTTGTGCAGCAGAGAAGCAGACCCGGCAAGACCACCATGCTGTTTTCTTTTGAAGGCGGGGATGCGAAAAGTTCTATCATTCGAAGAAGAATGCAGGGCCCTAGAAGGGACACAGATATGAACAAGTTCCCGTGAAGTACTGAGGGGCAGTGCCACTGCCAATGATGGTTTGACAGCAAAGACAAGCTTTTTTGTTTTTCTTTAGCCAATGGGAAGCCAGTGCCAGCAGTGGTTGCTTGAGAAGAGGTTTGGTGTTCTGCTCTAGAAGATTTAAGGATGAGTTAGGCTGCCCAGTTCTGTAATCACTGGAGTGGTTTGGTGACTGTCTGTGGATAACCTGCCAGAAGGAAACTGCAGAAGTCTAATCTGAACAGGATGCACAAGTTAACTAGTATCTTTGCTGCATGTTCAGCTAGATATTGGCGAATGGAGCTTATGCACCTAATTTCAACGTATACAGCCTTACATTGTTTGATGATGTGTCGTTTCACTGAAAGGATGCTACTGAAAATGAAGCTGAGGCTGTGGATGATTCCAGAAAACTGTATCGGTATTGCTGGAAGAGATTGTCTGGGTGTTGCGGCCATGTTGACAGAAGATGATGATAAGAAGCAAATGGCTTCAGTCTTATCATTATTCAGTTTGAGTTTGTTTTCTTCCTTAGTTTTTTTCCATCCACAGCCCAATATATCTGACACAGTCTTAAAGTGAACCAACCAAGCCTGAGTAACTTTCAGGTGATTCAGCATGACCGAGTTTGTGTCACCTGCGAACATTTCATAACAAATTACGAATACTGCTTTTGGATGAGGCATGCAAGTGGTGTTGTGTACAAAATGAACAGTACAGGGCCCAGCACAGAGCTGTATTGTTGTACGGGTGTGACACTGACGGTGAATGAATGAACCAACACTAAAAACACATTCCTTGTGCTTTTACTTGGTGACAGTAAAATTCTCGCGTCTTATGTCTCATTCTGATCACTTCTTCCAGCCATGCAATGGCGATCTTGCCTTCTTGTCTCATCCTATGTCAGTATAACTACTCAACTCCATCTCCAAACCCAAATGAGGATAAAGCAAAACAAGAAAGTGTTTAATAATGGTGTGCTCGCGTGTGATGGCAAGTTCAGTTTCTTTACCTCTGCTTTGTCAGCATCTTTAAAACGTTTCATGACTAAGCCGGTCTGCACATCGATAAAGCAAACTGTGTTGCCTCCACAGGTGGCAAGGATTGTGCCCGTCTCTCCTGAAACACACCAAGTCACAGTCACGGTCAAGCTTAGGGTAGCAGTAGTTCAAAGTGTGAGTGTAGCACAGAACCTATCATTTCAGGCCGACCGACGCACCACAAAATGAGTGTAGCACAGAACCTATCATTTCAGGCCAACCGACGCACCACAAAATGAATGTAGCACAGAACCTATCATTTCAGGCTGACCAACACACCACAAAGCAACTGGACTGGAATGAAAACATGCACACTGGCAAGAACATACATGTGTTATATCAATATCTAATGCAACTACAATGGGGGAGAAAAGCCTACACATAGAAAATCTTTACCCTAAAAAACAAATTAGCCATTCTTCCTCACCATTTTCTATTAAACTTATGACTAAATATGAGCTGGAAAAAAGTCACATGTCACACTGTCAAGCACAAAAAGTTGGGGGTGAGGAGCACCTGGCCTGGTGGGGTGGGTTATGGACAACACACAGTACCTGGCCTGGTGGGGTGGGTCATGGACAACACACAGTACCTGGCCTGTTGGGGTGGGTCATGGACAACACACAGTACCTGGCCTGGTGGGGTGGGTCATGGACAACACACAGTACCTGGCCTGTTGGGGTGGGTCATGGACAACACACAGTACCTGGCCTGTTGGGGTGGGTCATGGACAACACACAGTACCTGGCCTGGTGGGGTGGGTCATGGACAACACACAGTACCTGGCCTGTTGGGGTGGGTCATGGACAACACACAGTACCTGGCCTGCTGGGGTGGGGTTCATGGACAACACACAGTACCTGGGAGTGGGGTCATGGACAACACACAGTACCTGGGAGTGGGGTCATGGACAACACACAGTACCTGGGGTGGGGTCATGGACAACACACAGTACCTGGCCTGTGGGTGGGGTCATGGACAACACACAGTACCTGGGAGTGGGGTCATGGACAACACACAGTACCTGGGAGTGGGGTCATGGACAACACACAGTACCTGGGAGTGGGGTCATGGACAACACACAGTACCTGGGGGTGGGGTTATGGACAACACACAGTACCTGGGGTGGGGTTCATGGACAACACACAGTACCTGGGGTGGGGTTCATGGACAACACACAGTACCTGGGCTGGGGTCATGGACAACACACAGTACCTGGGTGGGTATGCACACACAGTACCTGGGGGTGGGGTCATGGACAACACACAGTACCTGGGGTGGGGTCATGGACAACACACAGTACCTGGGGTGGGGTCATGGACAACACACAGTACCTGGGGTGGGGTCATGGACAACACACAGTACCTGGGGGTGGGGTCATGGACAACACACAGTACCTGGGGTTGGGGTCATGGACAACACACAGTACCTGGGGGTGGGGTCATGGACAACACACAGTACCTGGGGTGGGGTCATGGACAACACACAGTACCTGGGGTTGGGGTCATGGACAACACACAGTACCTGGGGGTGGGGTCATGGACAACACACAGTACCTGGGGTTGGGGTCATGGACAACACACAGTACCTGGGGTTGGGGTCATGGACAACACACAGTACCTGGGGTGGGGTCATGGACAACACACAGTACCTGGGGTGGGGTCATGGACAACACACAGTACCTGGGGTTGGGGTCATGGACAACACACAGTACCTGGGGTGGGGTCATGGACAACACACAGTACCTGGGGGTGGGGTCATGGACAACACACAGTACCTGGGGGTGGGGTCATGGACAACACACAGTACCTGGGGGTGGGGTCATGGACAACACACAGTACCTGGGGGTGGGGTCATGGACAACACACAGTACCTGGGGGTGGGGTCATGGACAACACACAGTACCTGGGGGTGGGGTCATGGACAACACACAGTACCTGGGGTGGGGTCATGGACAACACACAGTACCTGGGGGTGGGGTCATGGACAACACACAGTACCTGGGGGTGGGGTCATGGACAACACACAGTACCTGGGGTGGGGTCATGGACAACACACAGTACCTGGGGTGGGGTCATGGACAACACACAGTACCTGGGGGTGGGGTTTATGGACAACACACAGTACCTGGGGGTGGGGTCATGGACAACACACAGTACCTGGGGGTGGGGTTCATGGACAACACACAGTACCTGGGGGTGGGGTTATGGACAACACACAGTACCTGGGGGTGGGGTTATGGACAACACACAGTACCTGGGGGTGGGGTTATGGACAACACACAGTACCTGGGGTGGGGTTATGGACAACACACAGTACCTGGTGGGTGACAAGTATGGGGTTCATGGACAACACACAGTACCTGGGGTGGGGTCATGGACAACACACAGTACCTGGGGGTGGGGTATGGACAACACACAGTACCTGGGGGTGGGGTCATGGACAACACACAGTACCTGGGCTGTGGGGTCATGGACAACACACAGTACCTGGGGGTGGGGTCATGGACAACACACAGTACGGCCTGGGGTGGGGTTCATGGACAACACACAGTACCTGGGCTGCTTGGGGTCATGGACAACACACAGTACCTGGCTGTGGTTGGGGTCATGGACAACACACAGTACCTGGGGGTGGGGTCATGGACAACACACAGTACCTGGCCTGTTGGGGTTGGGTTCAAAGGCACACATCCACACCTTGGTGCCCTTTCTCTTCTCCCCATTGACCACACCATGGCAACATAAAAAGTGGTGTGGGTCATAGTCCTCCAGTACTGGCTGCAAATGTCCACAAAAATATGAAATAGTAAAATACTGTGCAAATATTAATTCCACACAGTGACACACACACACATGGTCTTTATGGATGTATATGTATGACCATGTGCCAAAAGTTGTGCAAATGGAGGGTCATGCTGTTTGACAGAAAATAACTCCTGTTCTAAAACAGTCAAACTCAAAGTGCCATCCTCAAACACTCTCTTAAATGTCAGATATAAGACACAGATATACTGTGGTACAAATATGGCTTCACTTGACAAAATACTTTAAAAATAATTTTGCATATATGCAAGACTGATTTTTCCAATTAAAAGTTAAATTAATTATGTTCTAATACTTTGGGGCTGGGGGGGTAGGGGTCAATCACTGAATACCTATACCATATAATTCATACTTTTAAAACACATGAGTAACCAAGTGCATTGTGCGTTTTCTGGGCCATGACCCTTTAACCTTTTCATTGTTGTCCTTTCTCTTTTTGATTGGGTGGAAGTTTTATGGCCCTGATTATCTGAAGTGTTGAAACTTGCGCACTGGGCCCGCCGCGTTCTCTTTCCCCCAGTGTCCCTGCTGAAGCAGGTGGTTGTTTTGAGCCGCTGACTAGGCACCATCACCATGTATCAGATTCAGGGGTGGGCCTACACTGTTTCCTGGTTGGTGTCAATAAAAGTTACGTTATCCCAACCTCTGACTTGTGACTCTTCATTTATAAATGCTTCCAGCCTGCTTCCTTCACTCCTCACCAGCGCCGAACTTTGTAGGGAATCCAAAAATTCTGCCTCTCGCAGCTACTGTTACAATAGAATTCTGTGCAAGCCTGACAGATTTACGGCCATACTTTCAGGATCCTCAAGCTTGGGACCCTCCATGGCAATCAACATTTCTCACCACTGCCTTCTTGAGCAGGCAGCCTACAGTCAACCAGCTTAGAGCTAGTGGAAGAAACTGGTTTAGAACTACCATCACAACTATGAACATTTTTCTGCAGTGTCTTTCGCAACATTATAATGTACTGAGGTGCAAAATGTGGTTGGTCCTGCATGCAAATCAATGGCGGAAAACTTGTAATGCAGCTGGACACTGACACAGGCAGTAAACTACCACAAACCTTGTTAGATACATATATATATATATATATATATATATATATATGACACTAAACCTGACCTGGCAGTTGTCAAAGTTGATATATGTTTTAACAACTGACTTTACACCTTGAGGCTTGACATCAGAAAGGCACAGGCTGAGCGAGAAACAGACTGTTAAAGCCTTTAACTTTAAGTTATAACACATTCTGTCATTCCATCTGCATTTTTTTGCATCTGTAGTAAACACATGGTTTCTGAGCAATTGCATGAGAGGTTTATTTTACATAAAAAATGCATTTTTTCTGTGTATTTGCAACTTCTGGTATATATATATATATATATATATATATATATATATATATATATATATATATATATATATATATGCATGCATGTATACAAAAGATTCCATCACTGCTAAATGCACAAACACATTTAGCTCTTTATTCAAAGTTCAACTATGACTTACAAGACAGCTAATAACAGCTGATGCATTTCCACTGGTGCTGGTTCTTCTCTTCCGCTTCATTGGCTCAAATGAGGTTTATTAAATCAACTCAGATGGCTGAATTCTTTGCGGGATCAGTGAATATCTCTGAAATAAATAAAACAATGACTCAACTGCTTAGTCAGCATGCAGACCCTCTCTGTCTGCACTTGTCGCCATGTGCACAGTGTTTTATTCTCCCAGTCAAAAGAAGAACAGATGAAATACAGGTTAAAGGGAAAGTGATAACTCACTAAATGTACTGGGGACTAACACATCATGCGCTAACTCAGAGCTGGAATCAACTTCCATCCCGGCTGACCAAACAATACCATCCCGGCTGACCAAACAATACCATCCTGGAACCATTCCAGCACGGTCTGGGCAACTGCCACCTAGACTCTCAGAGAACTTCCCAAATGTCAACTGTCACATGAATTACTGATTTAGTGATTAGTTTCTTTTGTTTTAAATTCTGAACTGAGCGGCCACTTCAAAAGGCAAAACTATCTCCTCAAAAGACTCCACCATTGAAACAAGTGTAACCCTGTGAATGCAGTTCTGCACACAGATGGAAAAGATGAGCCTGAGTACTCTGACACTGCTTTTAAATTTATGTATGGGCCATCTAGTCTGAGCTGGCAAAAGAGGCAAAAAGCAAATGTTGGTAGCCTGCCAGCAACACAAGCCAGCATGGCCTAGTGGAAGGACATTAGACTAGTAAGCAGGACCTTGGTTCAAGTCTGCTTGGGCTTTCCTCTCTCTTCAACACTCGTGGTCTGTGGACACTGTCTTGCGACTTTGTTCCTCACATTTAAACATTAAAATGGTTGTTATTGCTGCCCATCTTAATCCAGGAGTCATTCTGTTGGCGACACACCATGTAATGCTAGGTATGCCGTATTATAGTTTCCCTCTTCTCCAGCCTCCTGGGATCTTGATCCCTGCAAGTACCTCCTCTGGTATAGTGGTATTTTGGTAACCTGGCGTTAAAGTCAACGTGTAACCCCCCGCAGATTGTGCGTCGTGTGCGTGTCACTGGGCGTACGTGCATGCGTGCGTGCGTGTGTGTGTGAGATGGAGAGAACCTGTTGTGACTACTGTTCTTAGTAATTTGGTGTTGTCTGTTGAACTGTTTGGCTTATGTTGACTGGCTAAGAGCAAGAACAAAGAATGAATCTGTGTCTGTGAGCTGTTGCCAGAAACTATATAATTATGTGAGCCCAGCATTAGGCAGATTACACACACACACGAAAAGAATCATTTACCCGCGTATTGTGTGGAGACGGTTTTAAGCAAAGGTTCACTTGCGCGGTTGCATACTAATTACTACTTTCTGTTAAAATTACTAGCGTGACTTGCGTGCTTTTACCGCGAAAACTGTACAGATGGGAACTAGAATGGTGTCCCTTGTCTCCCCCCCCCCCCCCCCCCCCCCACCCCCACCCTGCGTCTCCCCCGACCACCCCTTTCTCTCTTTCTCTCAGAGCTTCTTTTTCACACAGAACCTGCTTTTCTCAGTATCCTTCCGTCATTTTCCACGTTGACAGGCATTTTATAGGCCCACCCGAATTTTACCTAATTACCAAGGCTGTTATTTTATTCCTAAATTTGTAATTACCCAAGATGGCTGCGTCCTTGGTGAGAAATGTTCGACTTTGTGCAAAGTCTACAAAAAAAGTGCTTGCTATGAGGGTATCTGTTGTGAATCAGGTAAGTGAATGTCATGGGGAAAAGAAATGACAACGACGAAGTTTAGACCGGCAAAGCCACCAATTTCTTGATAAATCGTTACCTGGACACAAGAGTGAAGTTGTCTTGTAAAACTTTTATAATTTACAGATCACACAGAGAAAAGGAAAGGGTGATGGGTGCAATGGAGAGAAAACTATTCATGCTGAGATTTACATTTTCAGACACATAAAGAGTTAGACTTGGGGAAGGGGTTTGTGTGTGTGTGTGGGGGGGGGGGGGGGGGGTCTTCTTTTTTAGCAACCTGACAACACCTCTACTGGGCACTGGCTCTAGTCATGGTCTGACTAAACCTGACTGTCACTGTGTCAGTAGAGAAAGAATCACTTATTTCAAGTTTCCTGTGCTAAAAAGAAAGAAGTAATAAGTAAAGTACTACTTACTACTACTAGTAATACTTTTCTATCCATTTTCTGTCATTAGTTGTCAGCACGTAAATGAGACTGTCAGAAAAGATAATAAAATAGTACTAGCAGTTTGCATGATCACACTTTAATTCAATATAATTATAAAAACAAAGAAATGATTACAGTTAGGGTACTTTTTTTCTGACCTGAAAGATATCCTATTTTCTTTGTTTCTTTTTTAAATTTTTATTTGTCTGTGGGTGTACTACTACTAGGATTAACAACTGGACATAGTGCAAAGAAAGTGAAAATATATTTGATTGCATGCTGCACATAACAATCTGAACAGTGACTTACACTTTACAGTATCTAGGCACTCAGTATGGGGTATTTTGCCACTCAAGGCAACAAACCTTGTTTTGACAGTGATGTCATCCAGCCATTACATCATTGTCATGTGTTATATTATATATATATAGAATTTAGAATGTAACATTACACACTCATAGTTCAGGAGCTGTGTGAGAGTCGAGGTGGCTGTCCTGAGCTGTCCGTCCTAATGAGCCTTCTGGTTTCCGTGGACGTAAAGAATTATTGAACCATGCTTCGGCATTGGTCACAACTTGTCCCTAATATGTCAACTGACATCTGAGGACATTAAGCATCACTTTATCATCATCTTCATCAACATTACACATTTCCTTGTTTATTTCCCTGACAAGTATCTGTGTCTTTTTGGACAAACTCTGCCTTGCCTTTCCTCATTTGAAAAAGCCTTATTTAGAAACATCTCTGCAGGGCTATGAGGGACCCCTTGAAAGGTGTGCCTTTAAGTCAGTTAAGAACACAGAATGTAGTGCTCATAGTACTTAGTAGCCATACACAATATTTATTGTGCATTGATTTGTTTTATTTTTACCTGTTAGGTTTCCTTTGATACTTTTAGTTTTGTTGACTGATTCAGACATGGACAAGGACTGCATTTTTCTGGCAAAAAAAGGACAAGCAGAGAGATTCAGAGATTGCTGCAGCAACACCAGAAGAGGACCAGCAGCTTGCTCCAGCCATTGCTAAACCGCTGAGAAAACGACAGTATGTATAATCCCGTCCCTAATAAGCCTTATGGTTTCTGTGGATGTTAAGCACCATGTTTACTTAGTAATAATAGTATGTAATTAATTGTATTATGATGAAATATATTTCTTCTGTACCTAAGGTTTTTGATTGAATGCACGCACACGGGCGCACACGGGCACACACATTCATACACTGATGCAGAATAAGTCAAGTACTGCATTGTTGCCAGTTGGATATCATGTGATGTTCTGACAAAATACTACCAGTTTGCCTATTGGATGTCATTTAGTCAAGATTCAAGATTACTATTTCATCAGAGAAATTATATACATGGCTGAACATGTACCATATCACAGTAGACAGTAACACATATTGCACATTTTAAAACTCAGAGAACAGTCATTGAAAATACAGGTAATATAAAAGGTACATATTAAACAAACCAGTAATTTACACAGTGCTGTAATACGTTCACACACACACCAAATATCACACACCGCATTTTAAAAACACAAACTCTGTTGTAAACATGAGCTATGCCATAAACTGAAAGAAAGAAATGAAAGCAGACATTAAACAGCATCATCACAACTGTGCTGCCATGTATTTTTCATAAAAGAATGATGTATACACTTGTAATTCCATCTTCCTCCCCAGCTAACACACACACCAATGTCCATTTCAGAATGCTGCCTAGTTGCCTGTTGAATGTCATATGATGTCCTTAGCAGAGTGCCACATAGGGGTGTGACATATTTTATATCAAATAAATCTTTGTTCATCAGTATACAAAGCATTATATAATATATAAACTGAGTCCTTACTGGAATTGTGACTTTCCACTCTGTCTCTTGTGGAGCAAATCTCTCAATCAAAACGAGTGTTTGTCATTAGTCTTCAAGACTGTGATTATTTGAAGGCCACTGCATTGCCATAACAACAGTGCAAAATGTTTGTTTTACATTAACAGGGGAGTGCAAACAGTGCGTGGCTACTCACCACCGCAGGATGTTGAGGCTCGTGTTCATGAGATTGCTTCTGAGATGTATGGGGAAACCAAGGACTGGCTGAACCACAGGCTGGACAACAAGGCAGATAAACTGCAGGTATACTTTTCTGTTACGGACATAGTCGTACCTTGCATTGGTGGGGGGGGGGGGGATTACTGATTTAGCTCAGCAGACCAGGGTACACTACAAAGCTCAGTGCCAATGGCTCACTTTTTACTTTTCTTGTGAAAAGTTATGTCAACAGATTTTATTTGGACTGTTAAAGGTCCCCTCTTTGGCTTGTGGCTTGTCTTAAGAGACATCTTCTGTTGGGATTTTTCTTTTTCTGAGTCTTCTCTCTTAACAGTCCCGTCATCTATATTTTCATTTCTAAATTATTTTTGTCAGCGGATCCAAACATGTATACAAAAGAATAAAAACATAACATTTAATAGGACAACACAAAACACACACAGACAGATGAGCGATAAAAATTGCGTACTTATCTGGTTACAGTTGGTGCCAGACACTCATTGTTTTTCTGTTGCTTGAAAAATGGGTTGCATGTTTGTGTTGCCCTGAGTTGTATGTAATTTTTGGTGTAGCACGGCAGACAACAGCAAAGTCCAGTTTTCAGCCAGATGATCCATCCGTTTCCGTCTCTCATGCAGTTCCTGAGCAGGGCATTGTGCCGAGTTTGACCATTACATCCCCAATGCAAACCCGTTTTTCTCTGTCTTTCATACGCCTCCTGAGATGGGTCATGTCCAAGTTTGACCTCCACATCCCTGTTTCTGTCTTTCAATTTCATGCAGTTCCTGAGTCGGGTGATGTCGGAGTTTGACCACTACATCCCCAGTGCAGACCTCTCCAGCCTTCAAAGTGTTGGCGATGTCGTTGTCTTCTTCTCCACACCTGTCCGTGACACAACGCTGTATGAAGATCTGTCCAAGCTGGATCTGCCACCAAATCTTCACATCCAGATGGAGCCAGTGAGATTTGACCCTGAGACGGACACCATGTTTGGTGGAGTGACCGCATTTCCAGGCCGACACACTGTGGTCAGCAGCTTGAGGTTCCAAAGAAAATATGGAAAGAAAGACCCAGAGTGATGGCGTAGTAGCCGTTCAAATAAACATGAGGCTTTTTGATGCAAGCAGACTGTTTGGTGTGTATATGTGTATTCAAGATGTAATATGAAATAAGGTAGGGGTACCGCTAGGCAGCAGTTAATAATGTTAAACACCTCGTATGCCCTACATGTTCAAGAATTGTTATCCTTTGCATCTGAAGATGTCTCAAAAAGAAGTGGAAAATAAAAAAAGTTCACTCTTTTTGGAAGTCCTAAACATAAAAGCTGATCTGCTATAATCAGTTCTTTTCAGTTTCAGCTTCCAATATATTATATTTAGCGAAACAGTGCTGCTTTTCTTCAAATTACCAGTGTAGTCAAGAAGCACCCCATTTGACTTCAGTGTAACTTTGCTTTCACACAAGGAAATTAGAGATGGAAGACTTGACAAGAAGATGTAACTGGACCCCCCCCCCCCCCACACACACACAAATAAAAGGGAAATGAATGACCAGCGCACATGTAGGCTAGTGGTGTAGATCAAGCGAGCGAGAGAGTGGCTGGATTGAAGTCAAAGGGCAACCTTCTGTCTGGTGGTGAGTGAGTTCCGATGGGTTACCAACTGCAGGTGTTTGTATGCTTGTGTGCGTAGTCACTGCCCCTCCCCATTTGACAGTAAGTGTGTGCATGCGTGTCTGTGTGTGTGAATGTGACAGAGAGTGCAACTGCAAGAGAGAGAAAGATGGAAGCTGAATTCCTAATGACACCCGTCTTCTGTATCCATTTTTTCTCCTTTTTCATCTGCTGTACGCCTACGTGAAAATGTTTACACAAACATCATACACTGACTCTGTTACACACACTCATGGTGCCAGGTTTGACCGCACACAGCAAGGCCGAATAACTTGCTTTAAAGAAAGTATTGGTAAATGCACACCCACAATGTACCGCCACGGATGTTGCCTTCACAATGGAGTATGGGTAACCCACGATGGCACACCCACAATGTACAGCCACGGATGTTGCCTTCACAACGGAGTATGGGTAACCCACGATGGCACACCCACAGATGTTGCCTTCACAACAGAGTATGGGTGAATGCACACCCACAACATATGGCCACGGATGTTGACTTCACAACAGAGTATGGGTAACCCACGATGGCACACCCACAATATACAGCCACGGATGTTGCCTTCACAACAGAGTATGGGTGAATGCACGGCCACAGATGTTGCCTTCACAACAGAATCTGGGCGAATGCACACCCACGACATACGGCAATGGATGTTGCCTTCATTAAAAGTAAGGGTGCCTGCACACCCACAGCATGCTCCGTGTGAGTCTTTAGGCAATGAACAGCAAAGGTTAAAAAGGTGGATTTAATATTTTTGTACAATATGAAAATGTATTTGATCATTATATATATATCAAAAATGGAACCAAAACCTGTTTAAAACATTAAACTCATAACTTTATGCAAAGCTAAATTAATGATTTATGTTTGTATTCATTATTACAATTAATGATTGTAGAACAGAAATTAGAATTCCATGTTATCATGCTTGGAAACCTTTGCATTTGGAGAAACAAAACAAAAACAGAACGCTTGTAAGCTTTTAACACAGAAGGTAGTATATATGCATTTGGGAATTATTTGACTTTACTGGTGACTGTCATCTGGTTCAGCACTGTTAGCAGCTGTTGGGGTGTTGGCATGAATGCTGTCTGAATAATGGGTGAAAATTGATTTAATATTCGCCCAAGTATCTTTCTACTTCAGACTATTTGTTTCACCTTTTTAAATCACGACTTTGTATGCTTGGATTTGGCTGAGTTTGACTATATATATATATATATACACACACACAAAACAGATTGTTTATGGTGCCCTATCTTGTAAGAGCCTGCAGCACTCACAAAGGCCTATGGATGCACACATTTCAACATACGCACACACTACAAATACATGCATTATTGGTAATGAGTTGGTAGAATGAGAAGAAAGAAAATGACAAATCAGTATGCTGAAGAGAATAGGTGGGTTTTCAGTTTTGACTTAAAAGATGTGACAGAGAGTGAAGACGAATGCCTGACAGAGAGAGGAAGAGAGTTCCAGATCACCGGTCAGATGTATTGAAAGGATCTCTCCACCATACACTTTTTTATGCACTAAAAACAGGTAAGTTGTGTATGTTTTTGTTAAAAATGATCTTTCCTAGTCTGGGTGAATTATCTGAAAGTCATAGTGTTAAAAAAAACAATATGATGAAAAGCACTGTCCAGCTTACTCATTTTTTTAATTCAAAATCCATACAAAAACAAAATTCTCTCTCTCCCACACACACACTCCAAAGTGCACATTCTCAAGATGACCGTTAACACACACACACACACCTGATTCCAGTAACATTCCCTGCATCTGATCTCTCACAGAACTACCAATACAGTGCTAATTTGTTGTGCGAACAGCATCTTCCCATTCTACACTTCTCTGCTATTCATCTGGTCCATTTGGGCATTTCTTTCCTCCATGTCAGCCACTTCTTTCTCCAGCTCCACACAGGCCCGCTCGATCTCGTAGTTCTTGCTGACCAGCCCCACCCAGGACGTCTCCAGCTCTCGCAGCTTGGTGCCGGACTGGGTCTGCTCATTCTTCCGCTGCCAGTTGATCTCCTGGATCTTTTTCCTCACATCCTGTGGAATGAGGACACAAACACAAAGCACGGGCATTTTAACCAAAGTCAATGTGAAAGAAAGGTAAAAGAATGACAGTAATTTAAAAAAAAGTTATTATCAAAAACATCAGTCTATTAGTATTATAATTACAGTACTAGTACACAGAGCTAAAGAAGCACACATTGCTGGGTGGTTGCTTAAAAACTGAATTTAACTGAAGTACACACACTCCCCTTGGCCTGGTTTTATTGTTTATTTTACACTGATATTGTTCTTACCATTTTGAACATTAAGCTGGGTTTATGCTTGTAGTAAATGACATTAAAAAATACTGATCTTCGAGAAACAGTCCCAGTGTTGGTCTGATTGATGATGGCTTTCTCTCGTCCTTTCAAGAAAGATCACCAAGTGCTTCCTCTTTGAATGCCTCTCTCATCAGGTAATCAATGAAATGAAATGTGGTGTCCTTGGCTTTGCACCCACATGTCCTAGTGTCTCAAGCTTCTCAACACTTCTGAGACACAAGCAACTCATGATGGTTGCTTTACCCATTAGTCAATCTGCTCGATCATTTTCTTTGAACTTGCATCTCCAGGACTGTGAGTCTTTGAAGGTGGATCTTGACATGTAATGGTGTACACCAGTCTGGGATTTTCATTGCACTGAATCTTTGAGGATGATGGCATGTGTGGTCTGACAGTCAGGCATACACACAACACACACTGAAACCACACTACCTGTTGCTGTTTGTTGGTGCACACACACACACACACACACTCTGAAACCACCCTACCTGTAGCTGTTTATTGGTGCGCACACACACACACACACTGAAACCACCCTACCTGTAGCTTTCTTGGTGCATACGTGCACACAAACCACCCTACCTGTAGCCGTTTCTTGGAGCGCGCATACACACACACTCAAACCACCCTACCTGTAGCTGTTTCTTGGTGCGTACACACACACACAATGAAACAGCACTAATGTAGCTGTTTTTTGGTGAGCACACATACACACACTGAAACCACCCTACCTATAACTGTTTCTTGGTGCACACTACCTGTAGCTGTTTATTGGCGCACACACACAGTGAAACCACCCTACCTGTAGCTGTTTATTGGCGCGCGCATACACACACAGTGAAACCACCCTACCTGTAGCTGTTTATTGGTGCGTACACACACACACACCACCCTACCTGTAGCGTTTTTGGCACACACTGAAACACCCTCCTGTAGCTGTTTTTGGGTGACACACATACACACACAGTGAAACCACCCTACCTGTAGCTGTTTCTTGGGTGCACACTACCTGTAGCTGTTTATTGGCGCACACACAGAGTGAAACCACCCTACCTGTAGCTGTTTATTGGCGCACACACACAGTGAAACCACCCTACCTGTAGCTGTTTATTGGCGCACACACACAGTGAAACCACCCTACCTGTAGCTGTTTATTAGTGCACACACTGAAACCTCCTACCTGTAGCTGTGTCTGGGTGCACATACACACACATAGAATGAAACCATCCTACCTGTAGCTGTGTCAGGGTGCACACACACAACACACACGGACAGAATGAAACCACCCTACCTGTAACTGTGTCTGGGCACACACATGGACAGAATGAAACCACCCTACCTGTAGCTGTGTCTGGGTGTGCACACACACACACAACACATACTGACAAAGCCAAACCACCCTAACTGTGTCTGGGCACACACACAACACACATGGACAGAATGAAACCACCCTACCTGTAGCTGTGTCTGGGTGCACACACACACACGCACAACACATACTGTCAAAACTGTCTGGGCACACACACAACACGCATGGACACATGGACAGAATGAAACCATCCTACCTGCAGCTGTGTCTGGGTGCACACACACAACACATACTGACAGAATGAAACCACCCTGCATGTAACTAGTTTGGGCACACACACACAACTCACCTTGATTGAATGAAACCATCCTACCTGCAGCAGTTTCTGGGCACACACAACACACAGACTGAAAGCAGCCTACCTGTAGCTGTTTCTGGGCAGCATCAATCAAGGAGACGAGTGTGTCGTTGTAAGTTTTCCAGGCAGGGATGCCATAGTCAGCCATCATTTCCAGGTTGAGGATTCTCAGTGCCTGATGCTCCAGCTGAGCCTGGGAGTTGTCTACGCACTCCTGCCATGCAGCCACGTCCTGTCATCTTCCCCGCTGGTGGCTGGGGCAGCTCGTAACGCTTCATGCTCAACATGTCCATGGGCAGGCGCGCCTGGACATTAAATAACCCAGTGTTAGATATACATGGGTATACATAGATTATTATTTATGACCCAAAGAGTTTGATATCTGTCAGTAATGTCAATAACCACTTGTTCACAGTATAATGTGGTCTACTCTAATGCCATGTATTGATGAAGACAACTACATACTCACTATGCTTAGCAAAGACATGAGGGAGAGGTGATGAAGAAAGAGGATGGGGGACAGGGTCACTAACTTATTAAGAAGTTGAAAACAAATGTTCATGTAATTTCTGCATTGCTGCTGCTGGACAGAAAGAAGCACCGTTTAAGTTTGCTTTGTAAAGCCTATTTGGCAGCCTGTTTCAGAGCCTGGGTGCTGCATGCCAACGGCCCTCACTCCTGAGCATCGTTAGTTTGGGTTCTTACCGGATCTGGAGATGCTCTGTCTGCACAGGGTAGTGGAGAGAACAAGGTGCACAATAAGCAGAAACAGGTTCCTGCAGTCAAATGACTCTGATATCTCATTATATAATAAATTAATTATTATTATAATGTGACTCTTATATAGCGCCTAATCCAACTAGACTGGCTCAAAGCACTTCACAATTCAAAACAAGAATGGACATCAGAATCAATACATGAAACATGAGTACACCAGACGATCTAGAGTCTACCCTACAAAATGTACAATGCTGTTTTGTTGTTGTCTCTCCCCTTGTTTTCTGAGTTGATTAATCTCTGGTGGCTTAGTAGTGGAAAAGAGCAAGTGACCCAACCCTCACCCTAATGTTCTGGATGCTAACATGTTTGGGTAGCAAGTGACTGGCTGAATCTCATAACTTTATGAGTTAGCTATGACTTTGTTGATACGTGACTGATTAAAGTGTGGGGCAAGGTAAGTTCAGAAGATTCAGCCTACTATTTTAGCTAAAACTGTAAGTACATCTAATCCTTGCAGTTCAAGAAATCTGTCAAATAGAATTAGAATCTATCACCAGTTTGGACAAAATAATATGTCATTTGAACTTAATTGAAAAATTTACGATCACATGATCCTGATGAAACACAAATACCACAGTTCAACTCATTAGACACTGATCACCAACTTCACAGATATAATAATAATAATGTACATTTAGCATGCGCTCATCAACGCCCTGAATGCTCACATAATACTGTATATTAACCTAAATATGATATTCTATACACACATAGAGCACAGTCCTATCAAAACAATTTACATAAAGTATTAATATACAGAAAAACAAACACTGCCAGACCACACACTACACACACATTTATAATGAGAGCTAAACCCATTGTGATCCAATGCAAGCCGGGGGGGGGGGGGAGATTAAAAGTAAGAGAAATTTTAAATAAATTAAAGGAAACTATGATTAATTCCAAAATTACAACATGTATCCATTTGTTTACCTAGCTCCAAGGTTTCAGGCACCTCCTCAACAAAGTTACAAACTGAAGCAGCTGTGTCTCTTAAGACGCTATTTATTATCCTCTAGGTGGTTCATGAGCTTAGATGTTGTACCAGCCTGCATCAAAGAATTTTTGCCTTCAGAGTCATGGACAGCTGGAACTCATTGCCATCTGATGTTGTTGACGCCCCATCCCTACACTCGCTACAGGCTTTTAAGAGCAGGCTGGATGAGATTTTGCAAGACAAGAAGTTTCTTCACTGCGTTTGCCTCCCCACACAGTGACCTCAGTGTTTTTGAAAGTTAAGATAGAACAGCTTTGGCTGGCAAAGACCAGATAAAGGCTTTCACTGTTTCAGCCTAAGTAAATCTGATAATCATGATTCATAAAATCATATATCATGAGGTCGCTGACAATGATGTGCTCGAGAAGCTTGCTGGGTATGCTTGTCGCGGAAAATTGGTCTGATAAAAGTGCTCCCCCTTCTTGAAGACTGGTACAACGTATGCATCGGTTCTGGCTGATCAGTGATGGTACACTGAAGTGACGGTGGGATGATAATCGTCTGTGAGGAGCTGACTGCAATTCCTTGAGGACGCTGGAGTATTCGTGTGTTTGTAGAGGTTTTCACGAGAGAAAACAACAACAACTTACGATCGTTGAACACTACTGCGTTCTCTAAAGCCTAAAGTATATTGGAAAACATAGCAGGCCATGTCAGGTTAAGGAAAGAGACGGTAGAAACCACTGTTCAACTGAACGTACCTGAACACGCTCCATTTCGTTCTTCAGTATTTCGGTCTCAAAGCTGTGGTAATTTGGAGTCGAGAGATAATCTAAATAATTTTTCGTCGGTCGATATCTTCTAGTTTCTTCTTCCACCAATGCAACCGCGGCTTCACGCACCCCTGGTTCATCATAACCCTGATCATAGTACGGCAAGGCGTCGACCACCACTTCTCCTGCCATCTTGATCAGATGATTGTAGACTTTGAAAACGAAAGATGCAACCAAGGGGAGTAAATCTCTTCACGGAGTGGCTATTCGCACAGCCCCTGTGCGAATAATTTGTGTGATACTCCTTATTCGCACAGCCCCTCCGCGGACTGTTATCAAGCATTGGTTTATTTGCAGAGCGGCAGACAACCAAAGCACTAATCAAAGATCTGAAACACACAAGGAAGTTAATTAGCGCTCGAAATATGTAACACAAGTACAACAACAAAGACCTGAGTCGCCCTACGGTAACTCTCACCTGGCATACGTGTAAATACAAGGTACATAAACTCCACCAGAGGTACATCCTCATGTATACATACGTAGAGCATGTGCCTCTGGTGGAGTTTATGTACCTTGTATTTACACCGAAGCCCGTCTATGGGCTTTGATTTACACGCATGCCAGGTGAGAGTTACCGTAGTTACCTCTGGTCTTTGTTGTTGTACACGTGTTACATATTTCGAGCACCAATCGAAGAATAAGGAATCCACGGACCATTATTCGCACAGCCGCTCTGCGAATAGCCGCTTCCTTCTTTTCCCAGGGAAGCCTGGAGAGCAAAGGTGGAGATCGCCGCCGTCCCTCGTTTGCGTAGAGTTCTGGCAGTGTAGGGCTAGTGTAAACAGTCGCCTGCTACATGGCCTAGAGACCCTCTCCTTCTTCTGTGTATGTGTGTTTAAGCGACAACTATTATTCTGTCACTGCTGGGGGATCTGTTAAATAGGTACTGTGCTGAGCCCAACAGTTAGAGCAAAGACCACAGTGAATTATAACCCGTGATACCTCGTATATTCGTGTCACGCGCCTATTAGTGATAAAAGGTAGCCTTGGTTTTTGATGTATGTGATTCGGGGGAATTTAGACCACGTAGGGGGAACTTCGTCCACACATAAAGAGAACACACGCAACAAAAGGAAAAGGCTAAGAAAGACGTCCAAACTAGTAGGAAGTTCAGTGTCAGTTTTATAAAGACTGAATGTGAACTTTTTCAGCATAAATGTAGAACACCTGGAGTAAACTCAGCAGTGTAAACCTGACCAACACATGCTTTATTTCCAAAAGCCTAAACGCTGGACCCTCAACTGAATTGACCAAGTTCTTTCATTTCCCCATTGGTAATATCCAAAGAGACGGTCTGAAATTCCTGGGACATTTATATGCTATTTTGGGCCACAAATATCATCTGAATCACTCAAACAGGGTCATATAAGATCTAGCAAATGAAGCTATCATTTGCAACAAAAGTGACTGATTCAGTCTGTAAATGGGTAAGTCCTCAGTGCATGATCGATTGGTTTGCCAACATCAGCACTCAGAAAGCCTGCACGGTTACTCAGAAATTAGATCAAATGTCTGAAAGGAGCATGGATAATGCACATACTGAAGGACACAAATATGATTAAACTCACTTTCTGTTGCAAATTTTGGGTTTATTTGCTTCGTGTGACCCTGTTTGGGCGATTCTGACAATATTTGTGATCTGTCACAAGTTATGGTGTATAAAAGATGCACACACACACACATGCATGCATGCATGCCTGCACACACACACACACACACACACACACACGCACACACACACACACACACACACACACACACACACACCACACACACACACACACACACACACACACACACACAGACTGATAGGGGTGATGGACAATGTTGCTTAGCTGAAATATTTGGAGAAGAGAAATGTCTTGAGTTTGCTTTTGCAGTAAGAGAGAATGGCAGGTTGCCTGATGTCTTGGGGGAGATTGGTCCAGATGTGGGGGCCAAAGTGTGAGAAAGTGCAAAAAACACAGGTTTTGCGGTTGAAGTGTTTGGGTTTGAGCATGCATGTTTCTGATGAAGAACAGAGAAAGTGGGAAAGACTGTAAAGGTGTAGTAGCTCAAAAAAGATAAGGGGATGAAACCTGTGATTACAATGTAACACAAGCAAGCAGTTTTGTATTTTATTCATTCAGAAATTGGGAGCCAGTGAAGTTGCTGTAGGAGAGGTGTGCAGTTTTGATGGCGTGCTGCTCTGAAAATAAGGCATGCAGCAGTATTTAGGACTTTTTGCATCGGTTGAATAACAGAGCTGGGAGTGCCCACGAGAAGAGAATTGCAATAGTCTACTCTGGACAACACACAAGAAGTTACCAGTTGTTTTGCTGCATCTTTTGTGAGGTACCTGTGGGTGGAGCTGATGCTTTCTAGTTCATTAGTAGGCTGTTTGGCAGGTTTTGATTATGTGTTGCTTCATTGTGAGGTTAGAGTCAAGGACAAACCCAAAGTTCCTGACTTTGTCTGAAAACAGAATTTCATGTGTACCGACCATGACTGACGATGGTAAGCAGTGACACGAGGACAGAGAAGGTGTTGAGAAGAGAATGGCTTCAGTTTTGTCCTCATTTAGTTTGAGTTGGTTGTTGCACATCCATGCTTTTATGTTGTCTGTACATGATTGCAGGTCGCACATAAACATCTGGAAGAAGTTCTTGCAGATCTAGTGCAATGGCGAAACGCGGCTTGATCATCACGGCGGATGACATGGGTTACAATGTGGAGAGGAACCAGGGCATCATTGAGTGCTTTGAGAAAGGAAGCATCACCAACTCTTCCCTGATGGTCAATGGCGTCGCCTCTGAGGATGCTGCGAAGCTGGCTCTGAAACACGGCCTGCCGACAGGTGGGTGGGGTTCAGGGCGACCCAGCTCAGCCTCACATTGAAAGGGAACCAAACAGAGCACACAGCAGTTTTTCATTCAGTTTTGTTTTGTTTTGGTAATTACATATTTTAGTGTGTCGAGTTATTATTACATCATCTGACTTCCACTGTTGTTAATTTTTGGCTTACACTTGCTGTTTGGAAAGCCATTCGGCCTCATGAAGCAGTGCTTTTCAGTTATGGCTGTTATCAAACACACTGAAGAAAAAAAGAATCTTATTCATCCATAATCACCCTCATATAACTTGGATAGTTGACTGGGCATAAAGAAACTATTCCCTTTCCTTTTCTTCATCCATAAGATGACCACAATCAGGGTTGAAAAACACTCGCTGGTCAGTATTCACACTGCCACTTTGAGTGGTCTGATGCAGCTAATGATTCGTTTGAAATCAGCTCTGGTAGGCCTAGATCATCATAATCCAAAATGTTTAGTGAATCCAGTGAAAAGATTGGTTTGCAGTGTTAGAGGTCAAGGTTAAAAGCTCAGACCTAGGTTAAAAGATTTGGTGGTTTGTTCAGATAATATCTTCTGAACCATTGAACCTTTTGTAAATAAACTTGGTATGGTGATACATCATCATATGTCAGAGTGTCGTGCAAAAAACTATTGGAATCTTCACAGTCAAGGTCACAATGAGGACTCATATAATCAAAATCTTCATCCATGAAGTGGCCACAATCATATTGGAAAACACTTTTTGATTACACTGCTACTTTGAGGGGTCTGACACACACACAAATGAAACAAAGCAAAACAGGTACGCTACTGCGTTCTGCAATTTTAAAATCCCTGCTGGTATACTTTCAAGACTGACTAGTTTTCCCCACTTGCATGGGGCTTCTGAGGGACAAGCTCAGACAGCTCCACGACAAACTCCAACCTCTGAGTCTCACACAAGCGCATTATGAGGATACCATGCCGCTGGGGGTACAAGATGTTATCTATTATCCTCCAGGTGATTGCAGGGTATGCTTGTCACGGCAAATGTAGTTGGATTGATCGAAGTGCTCTCCCTTCATGAAGACTTGTGCAACGTGGGCATCCTTCCAGTCTGATGGTACAACTCCTGTTTGAAGTGAGGATGGGATGGTAATCATCAGTGAGGGAACTGACTGCAATTCCTTGATGTCCCGGGGGGAGACACCACGTGGTCTGGTTGGCTTGTTGGGATATCGTCCTGCCATTTCGTTTTTTGACACCCTCTTGCAGGATTGTGATGTTGTCCACTTTTGGGTAGCTGCCCTCAGCCATCTTAAACTTGTCCTAAACTTATTCCTGGAGTAGCTAGGCCCTTCACTGAATGTTGACTTGAACCGCTTGTTCAAAACCTCATCTTTGTCCTGGGGTTCCGATTTGAGCCGTCCATGTACTTTCATGGAGGAGACTTCAGTCTTTGCAGATCACTGTTTCTTATACCTTCTGAACTGCTGATCCTTTTGTGACCAGACTTTGATGGTACCTCATTGTAAGCCAGGGAATCTTGAGAAAAACTGCTTTGCTGTGTCAGGGTCACAGTGTCAGGGTCACAGTGAAGGTTCAGAACTTTATTAAATATTGTCCAGATGAGATCTTCTGAATGATTTAACATTTTGTAGCCAAACCTGGCATGGTTATGCATCATCATGTATTTAACATTTTGTAGCCAAACCTGGCATGGTTATGCATCATCATGTATTTAACATTTTGTAGCCAAACCTGGCATGGTTATGCATCATGTATTTAACATTTTGTAGCAAACTGGCATGGTTATGATGCATCATGTATTTAACATTTTGTAGCCAAACATGGCATGGTTATGCCTCATCATGTATTTAACATTTTGTAGCCAAACATGGCATGGTTATGCATCATGTATTTAACATTCTGTAGCCAAACCTGGCATGGTTATGCCTCATCATGTATTTAACATTTTGTAGCCAAACCTGGCATGGTTATGCATCATCATGTATTTAACATTTTGTAGCCAAACCTGGCATGGTTATGCATCATCATGTATTTAACATTTTGTAGCCAAACCTGGCATGGTTATGCCTCATCATGTATTTAACATTTTGTAGCCAAACCTGGCATGGTTATGCATCATCATGTATTTAACATTTTGTAGCCAAACCTGGCATGGTTATGCATCATCATGAGCCACTGTTGTGCAAAAGATTGTTTTGCTAGTGAGAGCTCTTATATAATCAAAATATGACTGTTTCCACTATATCATGTTTAAGAACTGCTGATCATTAACAATAACATAAAACTTGATGGTATATCATCATAAGCGGGTGCGGGTGTGTTGTAAAAAGATTGGATTGCTGTGGTCAAGCTGTCTTAAAAAAAAAAAGTCCTTGAATGTTTGTCAGTGTAATATTTTCTGCAACAGTTTTCTGTGGAATGTGCTACCAAACTAGATGTGTTGATGGACTACTACTGTAAATATAATAGCCACACCTACTGCAAACATGATGGACAAATTATTTGATTTACACACACACACACACACACACACACACACACACACACACCACACACACACACACACACACACACACACACACACACACACACACACACACACACACACACACACACACACACACACATGGGTGACCAGAAGGAATGTCACAAGGCATGAGGGATGGTAAGGGGGTTGGGGGGAGGCAAGTAGTAAGACAGAATTTGAAATCACCTGTTCTGGTGTGTTGTGTGTGTTGTGTGTGTGTGTGTGTGTGTGTGTGTGTGTGTGTGTGTGTGTGTGGTGTGTGTGTGTGTGTGTGTTCATCCTTTATGATATGGAATATGGCGGTGATACATCAAGCAACAATATTTATTTTTCAGGTCTGCATTTCAATATTTCTGAGGGAGTTCCAGTGCGAGCGGACTCCAAGTATAAGACTTTAACCAAAGACAATGGGCATTTTTTAAATATATGTGATCTCAGGAATGCAGTCGCAGAGGGCAGAATTGACCCAAAGGAGGTTAGGTTCTTCTTCCTTCATTGATGCTTCTATTTTCCTAAAACAAAAAATGTAAAAAGCTGTGTCAATTTGAAAATGCAAAAATAATGCAAATTAAGTGGAATTCAAATAATTCTTCCATCATTGATGATTCTATTTTCCTAAAATAGAAAAAAAACTTGTCAGTTTGAAAATGCAAAACCAATTTAAGTTTTGGTGTGAATCAGTTTAGCATCTTTTATAGCCACATTCCCTGTGAACCGTGATGAGCTCATGGTGCCGTTTAACGTCACAAGTACAAAGAAACAATGTAAAGATCAATACAATAAACACATACTATGCATACATACAACAACACTCAAACATTAAAAACAAAACCACTCTGGATCACCAGCACATAAATCAAGAGGAAGATGGTGGCTTTAAAAAATAAATTATGAAGCAATTTGATTTGAAATAAGTTTTCTTCTTTCCTCTTGTTTTGAGTAAAGCACTCGACAAGTGTTCATTTAATGAAGGAAGATACAGGATTTTGATGAACAATGCAGTATTGTTGTGGACTGACTTGAGAAAGGGTTTATATATATGAGAAGAGTTTGTAAGTGTGCATTTGCTTATCAGCTGGATTGTCCGGTGGTGGCTTTTACAGTTGACAGGACATAAAAATCCAGTTACTGCTAATATTATTATTAACAGGACGCACATATGAGGTGGTTTCTAGTACAGAATGATACATAGAATTTTGCCTTCACAGTGCCTTTTATTTCTTATGAAAGTTGTTAATTAAGCACTATACATTGTGTAAAGTGGAAGAAGGGATTGTGCAACAGTTCAGGAATTCTTGTGTGGTTTTGCAGACTGGCTTCAAACACGATCCAAACACATAAGAGCTTCAAAAGAATGCCATTTGTTAGGACAAGACAAAACCAGCAAATTTGGGGGGTAATCCCCCTTGTGAAGCTACAGAACAACGCTTAAGCAACAGTTAAATGGTGAAAAACAATGAAAAATGACGTCTGTTTTTGGTTGAGCTGTGCTGTTTTCCTGTCCAATGCTTGGAACATGCTGGCATGACAACGATGTATAATAGGTGTGATGTAATGAATATTATTATGACGTAAAACTCAAATGGCACAGAAGAGTGACGGAGAAAGGTTGGGGGGGGGGAGGGGGGGGAGTGAGAGATGCTGAGCTTTGGAATGGATTCTTTGGGGGGGGGGGGGGGGGGGGGGGGAGAAAAGGAAGAACCACAGTACATTAGATCATCTTGTCCAGTTTGAAACTGATCAGAAATGCCCCAGTCAATAATAAACACATCTTGACTATTTTATCCTGAAAAAGCTTACAATACTTTAATTAGTTCATGTTACAGCTTACACCCACCTTCACCTTGTACTGTTTGCAGGTAAAAGAGGAGTTGACCAATCAGATTGTGAGGTACACTGAACTGATTGGTGATAAGCCTGCCTACGTTGATGGCCATCAGCACATGCACATGTTGCCAGGTAGGGAGTGGAATGTAGTGCACCTTGTCTGACATGAAATCTCTAGTGTATTCCTTGTCTGACATGAAATCTCTGGTGTATACCTTGTCTGACATGAAATCTCTTGTGTATACCTTGTCTGACATGAAATCTTGTGTATACCTTGTCTGACATGAAATCTCTTATATTCAACTTGTCTGACATGAAATCTCTTATATACACCTTGTCTGACATGAAATCTCTAGTGTACACCTTGTGAGACATGAAGTCTGTCATGCACAGTAGGATTACTATACATGGGCTTTAAAAGTGGGGTTTTTTTTTGGGTGGTGGTGGTGGTGGGGGGCTCTTTTTCTTCATGTGTAGCATTTATTTGGAAGGGTCTGTGTATGTGTGTGTTGATAAGTCATATTCTGGTGGTGGTGTAGTGTTGCTTAATGTCCTCAGATGTCAGTTGACATATTAGGGACAAGTTGTGACCAATGCCGAAGCACGGTTCAATAATTCTTTACGTCCACGGAAACCAGAAGGCTCGTTAGGACGGACAGCCCAGGACGGCCACCTCAACTCTCGCACAGCTCATATTCTTTAGGTTTTCTTTCTTTTGTACTTTGTTCCTAAGTAATTGTCTGTGCCTGTGGGTGGGATGGGTGAACATTCCTTCCACACTTGTGGATAGGGATCTCTTTTTGACTACTGCAGTTCTCTCATGTCTGCCTGTTCTCAATACCTCTTAAACAAACTACAAACAATTGCTGCTTGCCTTGTCCTGAGAGTTCCCCAGAATGACCGTTTCTCTCCCCACCTTGCTTTTCTCTATTGCCCGCCCATTTAAAGCAAAGTACTGTGATACCATTGACAGTTTCATGTGATATGAAGGTAGTGTGTCAACAGCTTAGCCTCACCACCACCAGAACGCAGTACAGAGGCGGTTCCTTTTTAACCCACACCATCAGGGACTGGAACTCACTCTCCATTGATGCGGTAGAGGCGACGACTGTTGACACTTTCGTGTCACATGCCTCCCACTGACCAGTCAACTAGTTCTTCTTCTTTCTTTTTTTTCTTTTTTTGAGAGAGAGAGAATGAACTTGAGACAGTGCAACAGTTTAATTTTAAGGACTTGTGACCAGAGCTGAAATGTGGACTTTGCCAACACCACCTAAAGTGCCAGAATAATCATCAACATGATTGTGGGCATCCAAGGAAAGAAGAAGTGTGCACTCAGACATTACCAAGCTAAGCTGGGACTTGAACCTGAAGAAAACTTGCCCCAAAGGAAGGCCAGTGATATCTCATGCCCCCCCCCCCCCCCCCCCCCCTTGTTATTATTGTTTCTGTCCATTCCTACTGTTATTATATTCTTTAGTTGGGTATTGATAAATTAGGCGGAATGGTTCATGATACCAGCATGTCCTAGCCTTGTGTGCTATTTTGACAGGAGTGATACTGAAGGAACTGACAAAATTTCTGTATCTCTTGTTTCATGTTTGTGTCAGGGCTGGTTTTGTGGATTGACTTGAGAAATGATTTGTATATGAGAAGTTTCGAAGTGTGCATTTGTTTATGACAGAGTTATCTCCTGGGGTGAGCTTGTGTGGTTAACAGGATGTAAAAATCCAGTTACTAACTTAACTGGACTCCTCCAAGCTTACAAACCAATCTGCAATTTAGTCCCACTAACAGTTACTGGTACCTGACAGTGTTTTCTGCAGTTTAGTCCCACTAACTGTTACTGGTACCTGACAGTGTTTTCTGCAGTTTAGTCCCACTAACTGTTACTGGTACCTGACAGTGTTTTCTGCAGTTTAGTCCCACTGACCATTACCTGTGGTGCATGACAGTGTTTTCTGCAGTTTAGTCCCACTAAGCGTTACCTGTGGTGCATGACAGTGTTTTCTGCAGTTTAGTCCCACTAACCATTACCTGTGGTGCATGACTGTGTTTTCTGCAGTTTAGTCCCACTGACCATTACTGTGGTGCATGACAGTGTTTTCTGCAGTTTAGTCCCACTAACCATTACGTGGTGCATGACAGTGTTTTCTGCAGTTTAGTCCCACTGACCATTACCTGTGGTGCATGACAGTGTTTTCTGCAGTTTAGTCCCATAACCATTACCTGTGGTGCATGACTTTACTGAGATCCCCAAGCTTACTTGCCAATCTGCAGTTTAGTCCCACTAACAGTTACTGGTACCTGACAGTGTTTTCTGCAGTTTAGTCCCACTAACTGTTACTGGTACCTGACAGTGTTTTCTGCAGTTTAGTCCCACTAACTGTTACTGGTACCTGACAGTGTTTTCTGCAGTTTAGTCCCACTAACTGTTACTGGTACCTGACAGTGTTTTCTGCAGTTTAGTCCCACTAACTGTTACTGGTACCTGACAGTGTTTTCTGCAGTTTAGTCCCACTAACTGTTACTGGTACCTGACAGTGTTTTCTGCAGTTTAGTCCCACTAACTGTTACTGGTACCTGACAGTGTTTTCTGCAGTTTAGTCCCACTAACTGTTACTGGTACCTGACAGTGTTTTCTGCAGTTTAGTCCCACTAACTGTTACTGGTACATGACAGTGTTTTCTGCAGTTTAGTCCCACTAACTGTTACTGGTACCTGACAGTGTTTTCTGCAGTTTAGTCCCACTAACCATTACCTGTGGTGCATGACAGTGTTTTCTGCAGTTTAGTCCCACTAACTGTTACTGGTACCTGACAGTGTTTTCTGCAGTTTAGTCCCACTAACCATTACCTTGGTCCCTGACAGTGTTTTCTGCAGTTTAGTCCCACTAACTTACTGGTACTGACAGTGTTTTCTGCAGTTTAGTCCCACTAACCATTACCTGTGGTGCATGACAGTGTTTTCTGCAGTTTAGTCCCACTAAGCGTTACCTGTGCCTGACAGTGTTTTCTGCAGTTCAGTCCCACTGTTACTGGTACCTGACAGTGTTTTTTACAGTTTAGTCCCGCTAACTGTTACTGGTACCTGACAGTGTTTTCTGCAGTTTAGTCCCACTAACTGTTACTGGTACCTGACAGTGTTTTTTGCAGTTTAGTCCCACTAACTGTTACTGGTACCTGACAGTGTTTTCTGCAGTTTAATCCCACTAACCATTATTGGTGTTGCCTGACAGTGTTTTCTGCAATTTTGTCCCACTAATTGTTACTGATACCCAACAGTGTTTTCTGAAGTTTAGTCCCACTAACCATTACTCTTGCAAAAGGTTTTAAAGTGAAAATAAAATCAATTAGGATTTTAAAACAAAAGTTTGATTTTCAAGGTATTGCTTTTGTCCCTTTTACCTCTTGAAGAAAGGCCAGCCTTCTTGGACAAACCAATTCTTTAGAAGGCTGAAGAAGAAGAGTGATAGTGTCAACATCAGTGTCCACTTGTATAATGCAGTGTAACTATGTAGACAGCCACATGCTCATTGTGCTTATTTAATTATTTAATGGTAACATGCTCATTGTGCTTATTTAATGGTAACATGCTCATTGTGCTTATTTAACGGTAACATGCTCATTGTGCGTATTTAATGGTAATAGTTTTCTATGCTAGAATGAACCGTAAGCGCTTTATTGCAGGAATCATGGACACCTGTGCTGCATATATATATATATATATATATATATATATATACACACACATATGCTTTTTGTCTCAGAGGCACCCACCAAACCTGTCACAAACTTACATCTCTGATATTTTCCCCATCTCAATTACTGCGGCTTATTTCTAGCCGTCATCCCCTCGTCATCTCTTGAAAGTTTTCAGTGGATACAAAATTAAGCAGCCTGGTTAGTACGAAACAAAGAGAAGTCTGACCTCTTCACCCCTTCACTGGCTCCCTGTACATGCAAGAATAACATATAAACTGAACACCATGTGTCATAAATACATCAACAACTCAGCACATGCCTACCTCTGTGACTGTCTTATCTCAGCGCTCCATCCTGAACACTCCGAGTCCCCTCTGCCGTCAGGTCATTTACATATTTATTGGCACTGCCCCTCAGAACTTGGCTGAACTTGCCTAAAACTACGACCCTTCTGGGTCCCTGCATTCTTCTTCTGATGGTAGACTTTTCAAATCCCCACCTTCAAAAGAAAATGGCGTGGCGGCCATGCCGGCTTCTTCTCTGTTGCACAAATCTGGAATTCTGTTTGTATCGTTTTCCATCACAGCCTTTCCCACTCCATCTTCAAAACTAGTCTTAAAACACCTCTTCTAACTGTATGATGGCCAGTAGTAGCTCATCTGCTGCACAAATCTTCAGATCTCTCCATTATTCTTACATTCTTTTTACATTTTTTTAAATGAATGAGCCTTAGTAGTTAGCTGAATTGGCCTGTGAGGGATGATTACAGTATATTGACTTGACTTATCACAGTCCTTCTCTGCCTGCCATCAGAACTAGTCTTTAAAGCTTACCTTTTTAGACCTTCTTCAGTGTCCTCGGCTGTATGTACATTCTTTACTGGTATTGTGTACATGTGTGCACATGATCATACGAATGTGTGTGTGTTTCACTATGCTTTGTATGAATAAGTATGTTTATTCAAGTATTTTTATGCCATTGATTTGTGTGTGAGTATTTACACCTTGTATTTTTATTTATTTTATTAAGTTGAAAAGTACTTTGAGTCTCTATAAATTCCCTTTCAAGATCTCTCATGTGAAACTGTCATCTGCTGGACAGTGCAGCTTCACCATTTATTGGATCTTCCTCCAGGAAATGGCTTCCCCTTCCCCTCAGACAAAGACCTGATCACAGTTCTTTCAAATGCCAGCAAAAAACGATCTTTTTGGCAAGTTCCCTTACTTGTGGACTGCGTGATGATACTATGTTACCATTCTTTTCCCACAAATGCAATATGTGTACTTGTGTGTGTGTGTGCATAAAATATATATATATGTTCCATAGTCTGTTTGCATATATGTACTACCATGCCCCACCCCCATTCCCTTTACCTGGTTAGTGTTGTTCGGAGGTGTGTGTGCGTCTTTTTGGAGTGAAATTTTCCTTTGTGCGTGCAGCCGCCAAATTTCAGTCTTGAGGTTGAGAAAGCTTCTGTTTTAATTGCTGTTGTTGTGAACATTGTGTTTTAGGAGTTAAACTCAAACAGCTTACACTCACAACCTGGCCGTGTCTAGGTCTGGTGGAAACCTTTAAACTGAATCAGCTTACACTCACGATCTTGCCGTGTCTAGGTCTGGTGGAAACCTTTGCCCGGACCCTTGCAGAACACGGTATTCATGCCACTCGCCTACCACATGAACTGGACATTGAGTCGGCCACATCGGATACATTTTTCCACACGATCAGCAGGGATGCTGAACTCGCCAAGCCAGTGCTGAGGGCAAACAATGTCTGGTAGGTTGGGGAAACTGTCGTCATCATTGACATCATCTTCACCTGAGCAGAACAGAACAATGGAAAGTGCTTCCCAGAGACCAGTAAGGGGGTTAGTGCAGTATAGAGTGTGGTGATGTTGTGTAGAGTTCAGTTCAAGATGGTATCTGTGCACTCAGCAAAGCCCATCTACGTTCCACCCCAACATTCGTCTGATTGACTATGGCCCTCTCTTGTCCTTTCAAGGAAGATCATTGAGCGCTTCCTCTGGTGCAGATTGAATTTTTGACCATAAAATTATAATCTCTCAGGTGATCTTATGTAAAGGAGCTCACAGTAGGCAACAAAAGGACCACTTTATGTGGCAACGTTTACAACTGGGCTTGTGCGTATGTGTGTATCAGTGAGTATGAATATGCGTGTGCAACAGATGGATGTCTTTTTTGTTTAATGATCATAATTAAAGTATTTATAAAGTGCAAAATCTTGTCCATAGAGACTAAATGCTCACACGCACACACAGAGGCACCTGCACACAGGAGCATACCGACTATACAACGCTTAATTTACACGACTTAAAACAGGCGGCAAACAGACTTGAGATGGATGAAGACAGCAACATGGAACAGACATCATGGCAAGTCTATAGTTTTGGGAAAAGAAATGTTTTTAGGTTACACTTGAATGAGTCCATGGAGGGTTTCTATCAGAGAGGAAGGGGAAGGTCATTCCATGTTGACGGACTGGAAACAGAAAAGCCATGGGAACCAACAGTGGAAAGTCTGGTGCGAGGAATCTGGAGGCTGAGAGTATCAGAAGCAGAGCGGAGAGTGCGGGAGGGTGTGTAAAAATGTAATGCAAGTTTTGCTGGACTTTATGTAGTGCTCACAATGACAGGTGGACTGTGTGGTGCTGACAATGACAGGTGAACTGTGTGGTGCTGACAATGACAGGTGAACTGTGTGGTGCTGACAATGACAGGTGAACTGTGTGGTGCTCACAATGACAGGTGAACTGTGTGGTGCTGACAATGACAGGTGAACTGTGTGGTGCTGACAATGACAGGTGAACTGTGTGGTGCTGACAATGACAGGTGGACTGTGTGGTGCTGACAATGACAGGTGGACTGTGTGGTGCTCACAATGACAGGTGAACTGTGTGGTGCTCACAATGACAGGTGAACTGTGTGGTGCTCACAATGACAGGTGAACTGTGTGGTGCTCACAATGACAGGTGGACTGTGTGGTGCTGACAATGACAGGTGAACTGTGTGGTGCTGACAATGACAGGTGGACTGTGTGGTGCTGACAATGACAGGTGGACTGTGTGGTGCTGACAATGACAGGTGAACTGTGTGGTGCTGACAATGACAGGTGAACTGTGTGGTGCTGACAATGACAGGTGAACTGTGTGGTGCTCACAATGACAGGTGAACTGTGTGGTGCTGACAATGACAGGTGAACTGTGTGGTGCTGACAATGACAGGTGGACTGTGTGGTGCTGACAATGACAGGTGGACTGTGTGGTGCTGACAATGACAGGTGAACTGTGTTGTTATTGCACAGGGCGTCAGACGCCTTCTGCGGCCTGGTCACAATGGGCAGCAACATGACCACCCAGCGACTGCAGGCAAGGATCAAACGAGCATTCGACTGGCTGGCAAAGTCTGTGGACAAGAGCCAGCCAGTGATATGTGAGCTGATGACGCACCCCGGATACGCCTGCAAGGGAGCTGGGGGCTGCGGGGACGGGCCCGACGACTTTTCACAGTCCCCAGACAGAGAGCACGAAAAGGCCGTCCTGGAGAGCGAGGAGATGAGGAATTTTTACACAGCCGCTGACATCAGCCTTACATCCTATCACAAGAGGCTAGCGCTGTGAATGGTGAGATGAGTTTGGGGTGGGGGGGGGGGTGAGGTGGTGAGCACATGGAAAAAGAAAGGTGTGAGTGGTGAAAACATGGAAAATGACAGGTGTGAGTGGTGAGAACGTGGAAATGCTAGGGATGGTTTAGTGCATAGAATAGGTTAGGCCTAGTCGTGTGTTAGTTGTGTGTGTAATATGCAGTAGTGTAGGTAACTGGTACTAAGCATGTGTGGATAACAATACATTCATCCCAGTGGGAAATTAAAGCTGCTGTTCCATCTGATACATTAACGCACAGCGAAGAATTGAATTGCACATGTCTCGATAATTCAAGGTCATGAAACACACACACATGCACTCCTAGACATACACCCCCTGTGTCTACATTCGCTAAAGCGTCGATCTAATGCTAATATCTAGCAAACCCCAAATTACCCAAAATAATGTTATTTCTGACAAACCCAAACATAAAATGAAAAACTCTCATATAAAACCATTACACACATCCCCCACCCTCCCTTGGAAAGTTTTCCTCAGCAGACGTCCTGACGCACGTGCACATGGTTAATGAATGTTATAATTTTCATTAAAAACCGACAGAGCCAAGGGTGAAAAGAACGCTTTATGACAGTTGGTATTTGTTAATACCATTGTTGTTATTTATAACAGTTTATATTTGTTAATACCATTGTTGTTAATTATAACAGTTTATATTTGTTAATACCATTGTTATTTATAAAAGTTTGTAGTTGTTAATATCATTGTTATTGTTATTTATAACTGTCTGTATTTGTTAATACCATTGTTATTATTTATAAAAGCTTGTAATTGTTAATACCACTGTTATTGTTATTTATAACTGTCCGTATTTGTTAATACCAGTTATTATTTTTAATAGTATTTGTTAATACCATTGTTATTGTTATTTGTAATAGTTTGTATTTGTTAATACCATTGTTATTATTATTTGTAACTGTATTTGTCAATACCATTGTTATTATTTTTAATAGTTTGTATTTGTTAATACCATTGTTATTATTTTTAATAGTTTGTATTTGTCAATACCATTGTTATTATTTTTAATAGTTTGTATTTGTTAATATGCTGGGTATGGCTTAGTGTGTAGGTCAGTGTTCATTTGGTTTGTTCTTGTGTTGTGTGTGTAAATAAAATGACACGCAGTTGTTGGTTTTGTTCACCGGCACAGTGGTTGTGAGAGCAGTCTGCATCAAGACGGAGTGCTGTTGTGTGCGCGTCTATAAACTTAACTCACTGTTTTCCCCATGTGTGGAACTTCCGTCTCCCTTTATCTTTCATCTAGTGTGTTTTAATTGTCATATGTGCATCGTGAAACGGCATACATTACCTGACTCTGAAGAGCAAGCAGGCAACCAAACACGCAGGGGTTCCTCTGGACACCAGGTCGGTCCATTGTAGTGATTTTAAACACAACGTGAGGAACGTTGACATGCTCACTACATGATGAAGACTTGAGACCATCATGAGTATGCGTATCTCTCCTTGGCAATCTCCAGCCTCCCGCTAAACCTAAAAATGAGGAACGGGCTCCAAATCCGGTTACAGCAGGCATCATATATGCTGATTATCAGTATTTAGGTAATGCACATACTTTATTGCTTCAAATTTGACCTCGGAAAAAGGTTGACTCATGACGTCGCATCTGCGCAAGCCATATGCTGCAGTGTAAAGCTTTTGGCTGTATTCTGCATGATCTGCTCATTGACTCTTGCACTGGTGGTGAAGGAGCGAAACACGGACAAAAACTGTCCAGCATCCATTCCAAGTCCATGCAGCTTTATTTTCCAAAGTCGCCCTGCTTTTCCATTGTTATTTACCGTCTTGTTTCAGGGCATTGCCTGTATGCCTAAGTAATGCACCAGTAACGTCTGTGATCTGCAAAACTGGTGATTTTTGCATTTCAAAAGCCAAAAAGCATTTATTATCACATTTTTCTCTCTTCTTTAATGATGATTAGCAAACATGATTTATTTAACTCTTTTGTTACTCATGTAAAAAATAAGTAATGACCATTTTTTTTCCAAAATCACATAATCTTCTCTTCTTTTCTTTTGAGGTTGAAGTGTACAAAAAATACATAATCTTCATGTGACAAAAATGGTGAAGATAGCTAGACACTTTCCCTAAGCTGTGCCGTTTGTGTCCCCCAGATCCAGTGGCAGGTGTTACACCATTATGTTGTTACACCATTAACTCCAGTGGCAGGTGTTACACCATTATGTTGTTACACCATTAACTCCAGTGGCAGGTGTTACACCATTATGTTGTTACACCATTAACTCCAGTGGCAGGTGTTACACCATTATGTTGTTACACCATTAACTCCAGTGGAAGATGTTACACCATTATGTTGTTACACCATTAACTCCAGTGGCAGTTGTTACACCATTATGTTGTTACACCATTAAATCCAGTGGCAGGTGTTACACCATTAAGTCCAGTGGCAGGTGTTACACCATTATGTTGTTACACCATTAAATCCAGTGGCAGGTGTTACACCATTAAATCCAGTGGCAGGTGTTACACCATTAAATCCAGTGGCTGTTGTTACATCATTAAATCCATTGTTGTTGTTTTGCAAGTCCCTTACTGGGCGCCATCAGTTACAAAATGGCACCCAGTAAAAGACTTGCAAAACAACGGCACTAGTCCCTCGCGGTTGCCTTCTGCCAGTCTGACAGAAGGAGATGTAATAATAACCGCAGTCTAAAACTGTCTACTCATCCATCTTCATGCCGAGGAAATAACTTTCCCGAGGACTGGCATTTATTTTGAACATCTCAATCAAATGTGTTGATGTAACAGTGACATTTTATGTGGTTATGTTCTGCATTGCACAAGTTTGAACACATAGCGATATGGCTGAGGATCAATTAAAAAAAGGAACTGATAACCTTTAATGATTTGGCTGAAGTGGGCCTTACTCCCTCCTGTACACACAATCTATCAATGTTTTATTTTATGTATGTTCACATCGAGGTGATATTACACACACACACAAAAATTTATACTAGCTTACGTACAGGACTAAGAAATTTGATTTAACAATAGAACTGTTAATATCAGTATTATACATAATACCCCTGTACACACAGCATTCTCTTCAATTCCATTCTTACACAGACTGATCTAAAAACACAAAAGGTTAAAAAGAATGGTTTTAACTGCAACACATTCCAGCACCATTTATACATCTGTCTGATGCTGGAAAAGGTTTGCCCTGAACGTTTGCACACGTTTTGTGTTGTCCTATTAAAATCGTCATTCTTTGAGCCTTGTGTCTGTTGGGACCCTGTTTGGGAACACAAGTCATCAGCTTGGTTTCAGATTTTTTTTCTTCTTCTCCATTTTTGCACAGCAATCTCAGATGCCTCTCCCCTAAAAGAATTTCTTTTTTTAAAAGCAATAACTTTCTCGTGTTTTTGCACAATGTCATTGTTTCCGGCAGAAGAAAGCCTTTAAGGTTGCAAAGTGCTGCCGTCAAACTGAACACTCTCCACGCTTTCTTCAAACACTGAACACTCTCCACACTTTCGTCAAACACTGAACACTCTCCACACTTTCTTCAAACACTGAACACTCTGTGCACTTTCTTCAAAGACCAGCCAATTTGGAAGCTCCACAGTCAAGGCGGTATGCCATGCTGCTTTCTGGTTTTGGAATGATGATGCTGTCAGACCTAGGTTTCTGCATAACCGTGCACAAAATTCCAAATTCCAGAATCTAGGTGGCAGGTCTGAAAGTGGTAAGTCATCTTCACCTTCAAGAGCAAGACTCTCTTCTATTTCCAAGGTTTTATTTTCACAAGGAAATCCCTGTTGTAGGAAGGCAAACTGCACAATGTGGGCATTATAGAGCTTTTGAACTTGGAAGAGTTCACCAGTTCCTGAATAAAACGTTTGGGGACATGAATCTTCACATTGCACATTCTCACTGAAACACTGGGGACCTGCATCAACATTCATAACTTTGGTAGTACAGAAAAACCGTTCTTTCTAATTTAACACAGACTTCCAGATTTTGAGAAGTGAGGTAAGCGAGCTAGCAATCTTGGCGGAGATGAGAGATCCTGCAATCCTGGCTGAGGTAACGGATCCTGCATCTTGGGTATGTAAAGCCTTTGGCTTGTGGACTGGTGAAACCTGTTCATGGTCATGGTGAACCACGAAGTTAGTTCCAGAACTAGGGCAGAAAGCAGACCTAAGATTATGTGTTGTGGTGGAGGAGGGACGGTGCTAAGTGACAAGAACTGACTTCACACGAACAGCCAACAGCCTCAGGCAGGGGCAGCTTGGTATCCGTGACATGCACATTGATGAAACTGCTGTCAAGTGACGGTGCTAGATCACTCAAACCGTTCTCGGTGGTTGTTCCTCAAAAGAACTGAGGTGGCAGGTAGCCCTCGGGCTGTGGAATGAAGGCGCTGTTCTTCATGGTGGTCTCCAGAAAGGTCTCCAGTCGACTGACGGGGCCGCTGCCGGCAGCCACCTCCTTCAGCTTGGGCAGGAAGACTTTGAAGAGGAAGTAGAGAAGCTTGACAAACTGTACCCGGTACGCCTTCAGGAGGAAGTGACCCGTCACCTGCCACAACACAGCAGTCTCCTTCACACAACAACCCAACGTGACACCACAACCTCTGGCACAAATAAGCATCATCAGCTCAAGCATCAACACAGCAACCCAACGTGACAGCACAACCTCTAGCACAAATAAGCATCATCAACTCAAGGTCTCAACACAGCAACACAATGTAACAAAGAACCTCCAGCACAAATAAGCATCATCAGCTCCAGGTCTCAACAGGAATTCTGGTTGCTTCCCCCCCCCCCCCCCCCAGCTCACATTACCCAGCCTGTTAACAGGTTGCTAACTATGGCAAAACTTTACCAGGGAATCATTTTCCTGTTGCCACAAGATCTGTAACCGTGGCAGAACTTGACTGGGGAATTATTTGTCTGCTGCCACAAGATCTGAAAGTAACCATGGCAGAGCTGTTGCCAGAAGATCTGCAATTATGGCAGAACTGGACCAAGACACAATTTTTCTGTTGTCACAAGATCTGTAACCAACCATGGCAAAGCATGAGCAAGGACTTATTTCTGCTGCCAGATCTGTAACCTGTACACAGGACCCTCTTTCAACCCTCCACCACTGACTGTGCCAACATGGCACTGGGCTAACCTGCCAGCTGCAATAGACCCCTCCGCGAAAGGTTAAAAAGAATGAGGATTTAAAGGAGAAGAAAAAGTGTTGGGGTAACCCCCTTTTTACCCAGCACCATGCTTGACAAGTAAATGACGATCTACAAAAAAGGAAAATACTTATCCGTTTTGGTTACCGGTACTGGAGTGTGATGCAATAAAGACATATGGATATATTCTTCCTGGAAAGTTCGGTTTGCAGTTTTTTGACGAGATTTATCACCCGGGAGCTTGCTTTCAGCTTTTTGCTTCGGCATGCCGATTTCAAATGGCTGACAACGGAAGTCACCTCACCAGTCAGCTGGTTTAAAATGCGAACGGCAGTTGGCTGCGGCACAACCAACACCACAGAGACGAAAAAGGCACACGCGCAGCTAGTTGCTGGCACATTTGATGCCCACATGCACGCATGAGATCAAAAATAAAAACATTTTGTTTTGGGGGAGAGAACGTAGTGGTATGATCATGAACATAGCGCAGTGCCCTCAGGCGTAGTAAACTATGACCAAAATGTAGCGGTTGGAAGCTGCGCACATCCCCCCTCTCTCACCTGCAGCATGTCGTAGATGGTCGTGGCGGTGATGTCTGGGTTGGGCTGAAGATTGAGTGAGCGGCTCAGCCAGACCCAGGCATGCTCCAGCCCGTGGGGGTGGGGGTGGTGGGCCCCCTGAGGGGGGCTGGTAATCAGGATGGCTGCATAGAATCGTATGACGCCAGACATCCGCCGCAGGAACTTGTCCTGTTGCTCAATCGTTCCATCGTCTTCAACCTTGTAGCCAAGAGTCCTGCACAGTCAGTTCAGTACAACTTGTCACAGCCCGAGTTTGCTTAATGGCAAGTCTGTAACAACTTATTACAACTAGACTTTGCTTACTGATAAGTCTATAACAACTCATTACAACTAGACTCTGCTTACTGATCAGTCTATAACAACTCATTACAACTAGACTCTGCTTACTGATAAGTCTATAACAACTCATTACAACTAGACTCTGCTTACTGATAAGTCTAACTGAAACTGCACATCAATTAACGACATTTCTTCTACCTCCACTAAATGTCCAACTTCAGCACGCTGAAGAGTCTGACACGATGCAGGAGGGTTTGCTGCAGGAAAGTGCACTTTATTGATGCATGGCTCCCGGAAATGTCCAACTTCAGCACGCTGAAGTCTGACACGATGCAGGAGGGTTTGCTGCAGGAAAGTGCACTTTACTGATGCATGGCTCCCGGAAATGTCCAACTTCAGCACGCTGAAGTCTGACACGATGCAGGAGGGTTTGCTGCAGGAAAGTGCACTTTACTGATGCATGGCTCCCAGAAATGTCCAACTTCAGCATGCTGAAGTCTGACACGATGTCAGCTGGTTGGAAAGTGCATGCTAGGGACGCATGGCTACCCGGACCAGAGGCAGTGGAGGGAGAGGGTGGGGGGACATCATAATGAGGTAGGTACATGGGGGGAGGAGTGTTGTGAGGGATAAGGGTCAGAGGGGTTGGATGGGGTAGAAGGCAGGTGGGAGAGGTAGGGGAGGAGTTTGGGTCAGTTTGTCAGGTGGGAGAGGGAGGGGAGAAGTTTGGGTCAGTTTGTCAGGTGGGAGAGGGAGGGGAGGAGTTCAGGTCAGTTTGTCAGGTGGGAGAGGGAGGGGAGGAGTTTGGGTCAGTTTGTCATGTGGGAGAGGGAGGGGAGAAGTTTGGGTCAGTTTGTCAGGTGGGAGAGGGAGGGGAGGAGTTTGGGTCAGTTTGTCAGGTGGAGGAGGGAGGGGAGAAGTTTGGGTCAGTTTGTGAGGTGGGAGAGGGAGGGGAGGAGTTTGGGTCAGTTTGTCAGGTGGGAGAGGGAGGGGAGGAGTTTGGGTCAGGTGGCAGGGGGAGGGGAGGAGTTTGGGTCAGTTTGTCAGGTGGGAGAGGGAGGGGAGAAGTTTGGGTCAGTTTGTCAGGTGGGAGAGGGAGGGGAGAAGTTTGGGTCAGTTTGTCAGGTAGGAGAGGGAGGGGAGGAGTTTGGGTCAGTTTGTCAGGTGGGAGAGGGAGGGGAGGAGTTTGGGTCAGTTTGTCAGGTGGGAGAGGGAGGGGAGGAGTTTGGGTCAGTTTGTCAGGTGGGAGAGGGAGGGGAGAAGTTTGGGTCAGTTTGTCAGGTGGGAGAGGGAGGGGGGAGGTTTGGGTCAGTTTGTCAGGTGGGAGAGGGAGGGGAGGAGTTTGGGTCAGTTTGTCAGGTGGAGAGGGAGGGGGAGTTTGGGTCAGGTGGAGAGGGAGGGGAGGAGTTTGGGTCAGTTTGTCAGGTGGAGAGGGAGGGGAGGAGTTTGGGTCAGTTTGTCAGGTGGAGAGGGAGGGGAGGAGTTTGGGTCAGTTGTCAGGTGAGAGGGAGGGGAGGAGTTTGGGTCAGGTTGAGGTGGGAGGGGAGGGGAGAAGTTTGGGTCAGTTTGTCAGGTGAGAGAGGGAGGGGAGAAGTTTGGTCAGTTGTCAGGTGAGAGAGGGAGGGGAGGAGTTTGGGTCAGGTGAGAGAGAGGGGGGAGTTTGGGTCGTTGTCAGGTGGAGAGGGAGGGGAGAGTTTGGGTCAGTGAGGTGGAGGAGGGAGGAGGGAGTGGAGAGGGAGGGGAGGAGTTTGGGTCAGTTTGTCAGGTGGGAGAGGGAGGGGAGGAGTTTGGGTCAGTTTGTCAGGTGAGAGAGGGAGGGGAGGAGTTTGGGTCAGTTGTAGGGGAGAGGGGGGGAGGAGTTTGGGTCAGTTTGTCAGGTGGGAGAGGGAGGGGAGGAGTTTGGGTCAGTTTGTCAGGTGGAGAGGGAGGGGAGGAGTTTGGTCAGTGTCAGGTGGGAGAGGGAGGGGAGGAGTTTGGGTCAGTTTGTCAGGTGGGAGGGGAGGGGAGGAGTTTGGGTCAGTTTTGGGAGGGAGGAGGGTTTGGGTCAGTTTGTCAGGTGGGAGGGGAAGGGGAGGAGTTTGGGTCAGTTTGTCAGGTGGGAGGGGAAGGGGAGGAGTTTGGGTCAGTTTGTCAGGTGGAGGCAAGTCCCAACTTGAAGCAGTCCAGAGTGGCAGCTGAGTCCATTCCGGTCTGGAATTGTTCTCAGGAAGAATGACCGCCATCTGTCTTATGTTCTGCAGGACAGAATGTCAGTTGCAGTCACTGTTTCTTGCACTCCGTCTGCGGCACAATGGCGTTGGAAGGTATCTGGAGTTTACAGAGACACGGTCCTGGTGGAACTTGTACAACACCTCCAGCTAGGCTTTTCAGCCTTATTCTTGTAGTGTTAGCTACTTTAGGGAGTCCGCGGTGGTGCTGATGCACCATGTTTGGCACCCACGATGGTGCTGACACAGGGTATTTGGAGTCCACGGTGGTGCTGATGCACCATGTTCGGCACCCACGATGGTGCTGACACAGGGTATTTGGAGTCTAAGGTGGTGCTGATGCACCATGTTTGGCATCCATGATGGTGCTGACACAGGGTATTTGGAGTCTAAGGTGGTGCTGATGCACAATGTTTGGCACCCACGATGGTGCTGACACAGGGTATTTGGAGTCTAAGGTGGTGCTGATGCACAATGTTTGGCATCCATGATGGTGCTGACACAGGGTATTTGGAGTCCGTGGTGGTGCTGATGCACCATGTTTGGCATCCATGATGGTGCTGACACAGGATATTTGGAGTCTAAGGTGGCGCTGACACAGGATGTTTGATGACCAAGATGATGCTGACACAGTACGTTTGGTGACCAAGATGGTGCTGACACAGGATGTTTGGTGACCAAGATGGTGCTGACACAGGATGTTTGATGACCAAGATGGTGCTGACACAGGATGTTTGGTGACCAAGATGGTGCTGACACAGGATGTTTGGTGACCAAGATGGTGCTGACACAGGATGTTTGGTGACCAAGATGGTGCTGACACAGGATGTTTGGTGACCAAGATGGTGCTGACACAGGATGTTTGGAGTTTGTGGCAGCTGGATTTCCTCAGGGAAACTGACCTGAGTTTCCCATGGGAAAAATTCCCAGTTGAGTCAAGACAGTATGCACATTCCCAGTTGGGTCAAGACAGTTCACACAATTCCCCCATTTGGGTCACGACAGAATTTACAATTCACAGTTGAGTCAAAACTGTATGCCCAGGGACAAACTGCATCAAGACAGCTTGCCAAATTCAAAGTTGGGTCAAGGCAATATGCACAATTCCAAATAAAGGCATGTAAAACTTCCAAATTAGGTCAAAAGAGTATCCAGAATTTCCAGATGGCTCAAGACTGCACGCACAATTCCCAACAGGGTAAAAACAATGCATGCACATTTTCAACAGGGTCAGTCAGGTCAAGACAGTATGCCGAAATCCATTTTAGATCAATATAGGCTGTAATAATCCCAAATGGATCAGACAGTACACAAAATTGCCAGTTGGGACAAGTGTATGCAACATTCCCAAATGGATCAAAGACAGTAAGAAGGACAGCATCCACAGTACCAACCTGTGGTAGTTAGTGGATGACATGTTGGGGAGATGCACAGTACCAACCTGTGGTAGTCGGGAGAGGACTGGTTGGGGAGATGTGGGGGATAGAACGACAGCATGCACAGTACCAACCTGTGGTAGTCGGTGGAGGACTGGTTGGGGAGATGCACAGTACCAACCTGTGGTAGTCAGTGGAGGGCTGGTTGGGGAGATGCACAGTACCAACCTGTGGTAGTCAGTGGAGGGCTGGTTGGGGAGATGCACAGTACCAACCTGTGGTAGTCGGGAGAGGGCTGGTTGGGGAGATGCACAGTACCAACCTGTGGTAGTCGGGAGAGGGCTGGTTGGGGAGATGTGGGGGATAGAACGACAGCATGCACAGTACCAACCTGTGGTAGTCGGTGGAGGACTGGTTGGGGAGGCGTGGGGGAGAACGGCAGAATGTACAGTACCAACCTGTGGTAGTCGGTGGAGGACTGGTTGGGGAGGCGTGGGGGGTAGAACGGCAGAATGCACAGTACCAACCTGTGGTAGTCGGTGGAGGACTGGTTGGGGAGGCGTGGGGGGTAGAACGGCAGGATGTAGGGACAACGTGCCTGCAGGTGAGCCATGAGCAGCTCCCCAACATCAGGGTACTCCAACCACAACCCAACCGCAACCGCCGCAATGGCAAACGCTGATTCATGACTGGAGGACACCTGTTCATCCGCTTTGCGCTGAAAAAAAGGAGGTTATACTTATTTTCAAAACTATTTTTGGTTCTAGTTCAGTCTCCCACTCCCACCCCACCTCCATTTTCTTCCTGCACACTGAAGGCAGTAAGGCCCAGAGCATGGTCCTGTCTCTCTCAAACTGATCGCAAGGCCCAACACACATGAGGTTAAAAAACGAATGCTAATTTTAACGAGACAATACAAAATGTGCACAAACTTTTCAAAGCAACAAAATGGTAGTTAAGCAGTGATAAATGAAAATAATATACTTATCCCGTTACGGTTTGTCTCAGTGGAGTGTCTGGAAGACTTCTGACATAGTAAACCTAACGGGGTAAGTAGGATATTTTCATTTATTACCATTTAACTGTCGCTTTGTGGCTTTGAAAAAGGAGCTAACCCCCAAAATTGCATATATTTTGTACTGTCTCATTAAAATTAGCTGGGGGGGGGGGGGGGGGGGGGGAGCTATCTGAGTGTGTTTGGGTCTTTTTTTAGAACTCTAGTAGTTAACCGTGTTTCATTGTTTCTATTTTTGATGGCAAGGCCCAGAACAACAACCCATGCACAACACCAAGCCAAGTGCAGACAGATCTTGTTCCTCGCTAAAACTGAAATGCAATGAAATGTGCTGCCTATCCTGGACCTGACCCTATGACCTTTGAACACTAGACCACCATCTTGTCTGAACTATGGCCGGTTATTAGTAACGGTACATCCACACACCTAGTTTGGCTGTAAAGAATCGACAAATATTCAATGAAATTCTGAACCATCACTATGACCTTGACTCTGAAAACACCAATCCAATCTTTTCACAAGACACTCTGGCTTATGACGATGTCCCATCAAACTAAGTTTGTCTGCAAAGGGATCGGCAGCTCTGAAGACAGTAGAAACGATTATATTTCAATTAGATGAGCTCCCACTGTCACCTTGACCTTAACGGCAGCAAAACAATCCTTTCAAAAGATGCACTGGCTCACGATGACGCAACCCCATACTATGTTTGGCTACAAAATTTTAAACAGTTCAGAAGATATCGTCCAGACAAAATTCAATGAAATTTTAAACCTTTGCTGTGACCATGACCACAGCAATTTATTTACATGGCATTCTGGCTTGTGATGATGTACCATTAAACAAAGTTTAATAAGGAGATATAACAGAAACAGTCTCTGTGGATTACTTGAACCTTATGACCTTGACTGTGACCTTAACAACCCTACTTGTTTGGCTCGATACTCAGCTGTGATGATGTGCCATCGTACCCAGTTTGGTTACAAAAGGTTCAGCACTACAGAAGATGTCATCGAGACAACATCAGTTGAACATTTGAATGTTTGCTGTGAACTTGACCACAGCAATTATTTCCACCGGACCCTTTGGCTTATGATGAACGACCATCAAACTAAGTTTGAGTTGCAAAAGAATCGTTAGTTCTGAAGCTACAGGAAAGTCATATTTTGATTATATATAAGCCTTTACTGTGACCTTGAGCAACTCAATTTTTTTCACGACACTCTGCCCCAGGATGATGCCTCATCACACCAGGTTCTGTGATACAAAGCAGTTCAGAATACACCTTCTGGCCAAAGCCAAACACACAGACAGACACACACACACACAGTGAGCCCAGCATAAAAACGTGAACCAATGAAAGAAGGCGTGGAGAGAAAGGCGGCCTACAGCGATCATCTTTGCGACGAGGTTCTTGCAGAAGGCGATGCCTTGTGGGATGGACTGGGCCGTCACCTGCTTTCCCTGCACCTCCACCCTCTCTCCCCGCAGCAACGCGTGCAGTCGCAGCAGCTTGTCACGCAGGTGAGCGCTGTTCACTGGCGAGATGGCATTTACCGGAGTGTTCACAGCTCGCTGGAGATCAAACCTCGTCTTCTTCATCTGTAGACAAGATTTGTTCACTGCAGCTCTACTTCAGTACTCAGCAGAGTAAAAAAAAAACACCACACAATGTCCATCCACTGTAAAGCTTGAAGTAAAATCATTTTTCAATCTTAGAGGGGAAGTAAATCAAAGACACGAGTTAGCCTGAAAATTATCATTGGCGGGAGCTGCCACGAGTATCATTTTTGTCGTGACAAACAAACATGTGTTTGTCGCAACAAAACACATCTTTTGTCGCGACAAAAGTATGCTTGTCATGACAAAAGTTTTGTTCTGAAAAATTGTCATGACAAACATAGTTTTGTCACGACAAGCATACTTTTGTTGTGACATACACATGTTTGTTGTGACAAAACACATCTTTTGTCATGACAAAAGTATGCTTGTCGACACAAAACTTTTGTCGCAACAAACACCTGTTTTGATGCAACAAACATCACTGTGTTGCGACAAAGTTTTGTCACAAGCATACTTTATTAAATACATTTGTCATGACAAAACTTTTGTCGCGACAAAAATATTTGTGGCGGCTCCTGCCATTAATACGAAAATGGGACAACATCTCCGTAGGTTTCAGTGAGCTGCTTGTTCTACACAGTTATACGTATAAAAGTCAACCTGAAAATGGGCAACCATCTCCGTAGGTTTCAGTGAGCTGCTTGTTCTATACAGTTATACGTATAAAAGTCAACCTGAAAATGGGCAAACATCTCTGTAGGTTTCAGTGAGCTGCTTGTTCTATACAGTTATACGTATAAAAGTCAACCTGAAAAGGGCAACATCTGGCAGGTTTCAGTGAGCTGCTTGTTACTACTGAGCAGTGTATACCGGGTGTAAAACACCAAGTTACTTACTTACTGAAAATAGGCAAGGTAAGTTTTAGTGAGTTGCTTGTTCTACAAATATGTGTGTACAAAAGAAGTACCTTTTTGCTTCACATCCGAGCTCCTTGGGATGCAGCAAGGTCACCCTGCCTTTAGCTGACGCTGAGCATGAAACGGTTGGTTTGCAACACGTCTGATTCTGATACACTTAACACACACGCCAGATTTGTTCATGGCACCACTGCTACAGACTGCTGGGCCTAAAATGACAGCACTGAACCTAAAGTCCAGTTTTACTTCCATTACCTCTCCTGTCTGCAAACCTCTTTGTGACTGAAGGGAACTAACCTGTCTTTCAAGACCGCTCTTTCCAGAACTGATTTTTATGACTTAACCATTCTTTTCACAACTGTCTGTTACTGGTTAACCACTCTCTCCAGAACTCTGTGTGTGTGTGTGTGTGTGTGTGTGTGTGTGTGTGTGTGTGTGTGTGTGTGTGTGTGTGTGTGTGTGTGCATGCTTGTGGGCTATGTGCTCCACTTTGGAGAACTAGCACATATAAAGAGTACATTATTATTATGAAACCATTGCCTGTCTGTTTTTACATACCATTTCCTTGATGACTGTGCACTGTTTGATCATAAGTCACGTGATACTGCAGAAGTAGCAAGCACACACAACAGAAGAGCACAATTTCTACCCATGCAATGAACGATTTTGGCAATGCAGAAGGGGGAAAAAGTCCACAACGCACAATGGGTTTGGGTTTCAATCTTAGAGGTGGGTTTGGGTTTCATTTAATAAATTTGTCTGCTGAAATAAAAACAGTATAAAACTGTGCCAGATTATTTTTTTAAAGAGATGTTCAAACAAAATGATGTCTAGGTGTGTCTTGAGTTGATTCCACCTGCAGGCAGAGGTGGGTGTCTAGGTGTGTCTGAGTTGATTCCACCTGCAGGCAGAGGTGGATGTCTAGGTGTGTCTGAGTTCATTCCACCTGCAGGCAGAGGTGGGTGTCTAGGTGTGTCTGAGTTCATTCCACCTGCAGGCAGAGGTGGGTGTCTAGGTGTGTCTGAGTTCATTTCACCTGCAGGCAGAGGTGGATGTCTAGGTGTGTCTGAGTTGATTCCACCTGCAGGCAGAGGTGGATGTCTAGGTGTGTCTGAGTTGATTCCACCTGCAGGCTGAGGTGGATGTCTAGGTGTGTCTGAGTTCATTCCACCTGCAGGCAGAGGTGGGTGTCTAGGTGTGTCTGAGTTCATTCCACCTGCAGGCAGAGGTGGGTGTCTAGGTGTGTCTTGAGTTGATTCCACCTGCAGGCAGAGGTGGGTGTCTAGGTGTGTCTTGAGTTGATTCCACCTGCAGGCAGAGGTGGGTGTCTAGGTGTGTCTGAGTTGATTCCACCTGCAGGCAGAGGTGGATGTCTAGGTGTGTCTGAGTTGATTCCACCTGCAGGCAGAGGTGGATGTCTAGGTGTGTCTGAGTTCATTCCACCTGCAGGCAGAGGTGGGTGTCTAGGTGTGTCTGAGTTCATTCCACCTGCAGGCAGAGGTGGGTGTCTAGGTGTGTCTTGAGTTGATTCCACCTGCAGGCAGAGGTGGGTGTCTAGGTGTGTCTTGAGTTGATTCCACCTGCAGGCAGAGGTGGGTGTCTAGGTGTGTCTGAGTTCATTCCACCTGCAGGCAGAGGTGGATGTCTAGGTGTGTCTGAGTTCATTCCACCTGCAGGCAGAGGTGGATGTCTAGGTGTGTCTGAGTTCATTCCACCTGCAGGCAGAGGTGGGTGTCTAGGTGTGTCTGAGTTCATCTGTTTCATTCCACCTGCAGGCAGAGGTGGATGTCTAGGTGTGTCTGAGTTGATTATATCTGCAGGCAGAGGTGGATGTCTAGGTGTGTCTGAGTTGATTATATCTGCAGGCAGAGGTGGATGTCTAGGTGTGATGTCTAGGTGTGTCTGAGTTGATTCCACCTGCAGGCAGAGATGCCAGACGCACCTGCTGGTTGGCCACAAAGGGCTGAAGAGTGGCGTCAGTCTGCGACAGAAGTTTGATGTTGTCTTCATATTCCTTGGCCACTGCCGCAAGAGCCCCCACTGCAAAGCAAACAGTTCTCATTTCTGTGAGGCCAGTTCAAACTGCACACTATTCTACACTAACAAGCTGCCATAACATTAACAACAGCTGTCTCTAGTTCACATGGAACTCGCACCAAACATGTGCAAACAACAGTTGTCTCTAATTGATATATGGAATTCCCAATGAATAGGTGGGAAGAACAGCTATTTCTGATTCATAAGGAGCTCACAACAAACAGATAGGTGGGGACAACAGCCATTTCTAATTCATATAGAACTCATGACAAAGAAATAGATAGGGACAACAACTGTTTCAAATCCACGTGGAACTTGCAGCAAACAGATGGTGGGGACAACAGCTATTTTCAGTTCATATGGAACTTCCGACAAACATGTGGGAACAAGAGTTATTTCTAATTGACACAGAACTCACAACAAACAGGTGGGAACAAGAGTTATTTCTAACTGACACAGAACTCACAATAAACAGGTGGGAACAAGAGTTATTTCTGATTCATATGGAATTCACATCAAACACGTGGGGACAGGAGTTATTTCTGATTCATACAGAACTCACAACAAACAGGTGGGAACAAGAGTTATTTCTGATTCATATGGAATTCACAACAAACAGGTGGGAACAAGAGTTATTTCTGATTCATACAGAATTCACAACAAACAGGTGGAGACAACAGCTGTTTCTACTTCATACAGAATTCACAACAAACAAACAGGTAAGTAAGTAAGTAAACATGGTGCTTAACGTCCACAGAAACCGTACGGCTTATTAGGGATGGGGAGAAGGGGGGGGGGGGGGGGGAGGGTATGGAGGGGGGGGAGAGGGAGATTATATACCTATCGCTACACTGTCACCACCAGAATGACTTCTGCATTAAGATGGGCAGCGATGAGAGCCATTTTAATGTTTCAGTAGGAAGTGACGGACAAAGTCACAAGACAGTGTCCACAAACCACAACCTTTTTTGAAGAGAGAGGAGGGCCGAAGCGGTATCGAACCGAGGTCCTTCCGCTTACCAGCCTAACGCCTTACCGCTAGGCCAAACCAGCTCACAAAAAAACAGGTGGGGACGACAGTTATTTGTACTTCATACAGAATTCACAACAAACAGGTGGGGACGACAGTTATTTGTACTTCATGCAGAATTCACAACAAACAGGTGGGGACGACAGTTATTTGTACTTCATCAGAATTCACAACAAACAGGTGGGGACGACAGTTATTTGTACTTCATACAGAATTCACAACAAACAGGTGGGGACGACAGTTATTTGTACTTCATACAGAATTCACAACAAACAGGTGGGGACAACAGTTATTTGTACTTCATGCAGAATTCACAACAAACAGGTGGGGCCAACAGCTGTTTCTACTTGACAACAAACAAATAGGCATGAATAGCAGTTATCTCAACATCACATGGAACCTCAGTCAGGAGGGACTGACAGCCACCTCTAATTCACACGGAGCCCTTGACAAACAAGCAGGTGGGGTAACTCAACTGCTATTTCTAGTTCATACAGAACTCAGCGACAGCCAAATCTTATAAAGGTTGACTGCTAGTGTTGTAAACTGAGAACAAACACACAAAAGGTTGAAAAGAATGCTGGCTGTAATCAGAAAATACAAAACACGCACCTTTCCTGGACAACCCCCTTGTCAAGCAACAGCCAGGCAATGCAGTAAGAAACGGTGACACCTAGAAACTGCGTACTGACTCAGTTCGTCAGTGCTTCAGTGAGATTTAACAGGAATATATACATATCTGGGCACGTTTTGTGTTATCTGATCGAAATCAGCATTCTTTTGACACTTTTGTGTCTTTTGATCATATGGAACTTGCAGCAAACAAGCAGGTGAGACGTCATACTGAACTGAAAACAACCAGGTAGGATAACGGCTATTTCTCATTCATATGGAACAACCAGGTGGGGGCGCTAGCTATTTTTAATTCATGTGGAACTCACAGCAACCAAGCAGGTGGGAACAACAGCTATTTCTAATTCGTATGAAACTCGCAACAAACACATAACAAGCCAACTGACTCCTGGTGTTTACAAGCAGAAGCAGCTTTGTGACTGTGCAGCCATTTACTGCTGCGTTTGATTATCTACAAGAAAAATGGGATGCAAGGCCTACCTTCACCAGATGCTATGGACTGCACTGAAGCACCTGCCTGCCCTGACTGATCCACAGGCTGTGTTGACTGATCCACAGCCTGTCCTGACTGATCCACAGCCTGCCCTGACTGATCCACAGCCTGTCCTGACTGATCCACAGCCTGTCCTGACTGATCCACTGACTGCCCCTGGCCAGACTGGAAAAGAAAGCTGTACACTGACTGATCATTGACTGTCGTGACTCACCCACAGCCGCCCTGATTCACCCACTACCTGCCCTGATTCACCCACTGCCTGCCCTGATTCACCAACAGCCTGCCCTGATTCACCCACAGCCTGCCCTGATTCACCCACTCCCAGCCCTGATTCACCCACTACCTGCCCTGATTCACCCACAGCCTGCCCTGATTCACCCACTGCCTGCCCTGATTCACCCACAGCCTGCCCTGATTCACCCACAGCCTGCCCTGATTCACCCACTACCTGCCCTGATTCACCCACTGCCTGTCCTGATTCACCCACAGCCTGCCCTGATTCACCCACACCTGCCCTGATTCACCCACGCCTGCCCTGATTCACCAACAGCCTGCCCTGATTCACCCACAGCCTGCCCTGATTCACCCACTACCTGCCCTGATTCACCCACTGCCTGTCCTGATTCACCCACTGCCTGCCCTGATTCACCCACAACCTGTCCTGATTCACCCACAACCTGCCCTGAGTCACCCACAACCTGCCCCAACTGATCACTACCTGCTCTGACTGATCACTACATGCCCTGACTGATCACTACCTGCTGATCGCTACCTGCCCTGACGGATCACTACCTGCCCTGACTGATCACTACCTGCAACTGACCAAACTGGAAAAAAATGCTGTATGGTGCACACAGCCAGACAAGACATTACAAACACAAAAATCAGCAATATTCAAAAGAAAAAGAAAACACACACTCACTCGCAGACTGGGAGAAACCTGTTAAAATGGGAACCCTTTACGCTTCAACTCACACATGCCAGATGTTGATGAACTTCTTGCCATCTTACTTCTTGCCATCTTTTTTGGCCCTTTAGACCCAAGAGATGCAGGTAAAATGGCATGGAACTCCTTCAAAGGAGCCAGCCTTCTCCACACCGGTTTTGTCCAGCAAGCAGTGGACAGTGTGAGAAGTGTGTGCAGCGGTATGAAGTTGATAAGTAGGTGTACAAATACTTGAAATAGTAATCCACAGAAAGTCGCTTCAGTGAACACTGCTGGTGAAGCCAATCAACTGAATCAATTCTTCTATCGTTCTGACTGTCATGATTGTCACTAAAAAATAGGCAGATCCGTGTTGTTTAGAATAGGGTGTTTGTGGTTACTGACCTGTGCCTGTTGTGCAGACCGTGGTGACTGACCTGTGCCTGTTGTGCAGACCGTGGTGACTGACCTGTGCCTGTTGTGCAGACCGTGGTGACTGACCTGTGCCTGTTGTGCAGACTGACCTGTGCCTGTTGTGCAGACGTGGTGACTGACCTGTGCCTGTTGTGCAGACTGTGACTGACCTGTGCCTGTTGTGCAGACTGTGCAGACTGACCTGTGCCTGTTGTGCAGACCTGGTGACTGACCTGTGCCTGTTGTGCAGACCGTGGTGACTGACCTGTGCCTGTTGTGCAGACTGTGGTGACTGACCTGTGCCTGTTGTGCAGACTGTGCAGACTGACCTGTGCCTGTTGTGCAGACCGTGGTGACTGACCTGTGCCTGTTGTGCAGACTGACCTGTGCCTGTTGTGCAGACGTGGTGACTGACCTGTGCCTGTTGTGCAGACCGTGGTGACTGACCTGTGCCTGTTGTGCAGACCGTGGTGACTGACCTGTGCCTGTTGTGCAGACCGTGGTGACTGACCTGTGCCTGTTGTGCAGACCGTGGTGACTGACCTGTGCCTGTTGTGCAGACTGCGGTGACTGACCTGTGCCTGTTGTGCAGACTGTGGTGACTGACCTGTGCCTGTTGTGCAGACTGACCTGTGCCTGTTGTGCAGACTGACTCTGTTGTCTCTGCCTCTCTGCCTCCTCCGCTGCAGCCTTGGCCTTCCTCTCGGCCTCAGCTGAAAATCAGATAACGACCAATCATCATCAGGATATCCAACTGAATGCTATATGTACACGTGTGCCATTCACAAGGTACTTACTGGTGACAAGAAAAACTAGATTTCACTCCTGTTGCAATGTTCAGTAGTTTGTAAGTAATGTGTACTAGATCAGGCATGTAACACTATTATTGACTTTTGAGTCTAGTTCAGTAGTGTTTCTACCTTTTGCCCCAAGTTCAGTACTTTGTATCACAGCTGATAGTGGTTGCGCTCAAGAGATAGCTAGAGAGAGAGACAGCCAATGCAGTAGGCCTACACTGTTTATTATTTAAGACAGCCAATGCAGTAGGCCTACACTGTTTATTTTTGTTTATTTTGCTCATGACCATCTTTCAAATTCCATATGTTTACAGAAGATGAAAAAAGTATCTTGATTCTTGTTGTTTACTGCAGAAAATACAGGTATGCTGGATACCGACAGCTTGTGGTGTTTTAGCATCCTATGGAGGACAGTCTGTGTGCCGCTGCCACCGAGTGTTGTCAACGCAGTCACGGAGCTTATCCAAGCAACTGGTTCAGGGGATTTCAATATCCTACTTTGAAAATGCTTTCGAGTAAAAAATGTGCATGTCCCTTTCAACTGAGTAATATATTTCTCCGTTTTCTTCTGTAAGACTACTGGAATAAATTTTACCAAACATTTATTTTTTATAATTACTGTAAGTGTGATACTGGATGTACACCTAAAAAACACTAAAAAAAACACACAGCATAAAAAGAAAAAGAGAAGAACACAATGAAACAAAAAGTGCAAACATTCAGATGCATTCAAAACCAGAGTGTTCAGTACACAAATTATCACTTGAACACGCAACAAAGTCAGAAAAATCAAAAACACAATAAATACATTTGCTATGCATTCAACAATGCCTTGAAAGCAGCCCTTACAACAATCAGCTCATTTAAATATACATTACATTTACAGTCAAATACTATATTATATATTAGACATTGGGGGTGGGGTGGGGGATTCTAAATATAGCACACAAACACACAGACAGATGTGAATACTGGTTTTAGTTGGGTGAAAGATTGAGGAAGTTATGTCCCTTTCAACTGAATAATATGAATCAAAGAATTATATTTTTTGTTTGTTTTGTTTTGTTAGACTGCTGGAATGGATTTGATCTTCTTCTTTTCTTTTTGTAACTACTGTAAAGTGTGATACTGGATGCAGATCAAAAACAAAACAACAACAAAAACACACAGCATAAAAATGGATACGGGTTAACTTAAGCTGGCTGAAAAAATCAACCCCAAAATGTATGCTGGCTCCACTGTATTGTGACAAATACAAACTCATTTACTTGTTGAAAAGTCCACGGTCGTCTTGAAAGTGTGTGAAACTTGTAACAATTCCACTCACCAGTCAAACTGTTGACAAAGTCCAGAGCATTCTGACTCTGTTCTTGAAACTGTTTGAGCTTGGACATAACCTCGTCGAGGGGCCTGCTCCGGTCCACGCTGCACAGCATAGCTTCCGCTTGCTCCGACAACTTCCGTACCAGCATCCTGGTTTTCTCAGCAGCTTCGGACAGGTGCTGTTTGTGGGGGCAGTTGTCCAGGGCGGCCACCAGACTGGCCTTGGTGGCCATGATGCTCTGGGCCATGGCCTGCAGCTCGTTCAGCTGCTGCGCCAACTCCTGCTCTCTGGTTGCGAAAGGTGACAGACACACTTGTAAGTTGTACGCAAAGAAGCAGGGGAGAGAGAACAAAGGTGACAGACACACTTGTAAGTTGTACGCAAAGAAGCAGGGGTCAGAGAACAAAGGTGACAGACACACTTGTAAGTTGTACGCAAAGAAGCAGGGGAGAGAGAACAAAGGTGACAGACACACTTGTAAGTTGTACGCAAAGAAGCAGGGGACAGAGAACAAAGGTGACAGACACACTTGTAAGTTGTACGCAAACAAAGAAGCAGGGGACAGAGAACAAAGGTGACAGACACACTTGTAAGTTGTACGCAAACAAAGAAGCAGGGGACAGAGAACAAAGGTGACAGACACACTTGTAAGTTGTATGCAAAGAAGCAGGGGACAGAGAACAAAGGTGACAGACACACTTGTAAGTTGTATGCAAAGAAGCAGGGGAGAGAGAACAAAGGTGACAGACACACTTGTAAGTTGTATGCAAAGAAGCAGGGGACAGAGAACAAAGGTGACAGACACACTTGTAAGTTGTACGCAAAGAAGCAGGGGACAGAGAACAAAGGTGACAGACACACTTGTAAGTTGTACGCAAACAAAGAAGCAGGGGAGAGAGAACAAAGGTGACAGACACACTTGTAAGTTGTACGCAAACAAAGAAGCAGGGGACAGAGAACAAAGGTGACAGACACACTTGTAAGTTGTACACAAACAGGGGAGAGAGAACAAAATTAATGAATCAATGATTGTACGAGCCCTCACTGTGACCTTGACACTGGTGGTAGCAACTCAATCCTGTCAAAAGACATTCTGGCTCATGATGACCCACTACCATGCTAAGTTGGGCTACAAAAAGGGAAACACAAACACATTCTGTACCAGTCAGTCAAATGAGCTTTAAATTACAAATTACATACACACACACACCCACACCCACACACACCCACACACCCATGCAAGCATGCATGCAATAATCTGCACACTCAATTGGCCTGAAGTTGCTTGCCTGATCAGCTTGCACGCTGACACATACACCCAACAAAGTTAGGTACACTACTCATTTACAATGCGTCAACAGCAAGCAAATACAGGAATAAAAGGTATGCACCGAAACACAGGACCTACTCCTACACACGCAGGAAGTCATTTGCCTTAACAGTAATACTAGACCACCAAAGACCTCCCTCATGCAAATCACCCCCCCCCCCACCCAACCCCCCGTTTAAAAAAGAAGAAGCTTCTCAGTGAGCCCCCCCCCCCCCCCCCCGTTTAAAAAAGAAGAAGCTTCTCAGTGAGCCCCCCCCCCCCCCACCCAACCCCCGTTTAAAAAAGAAGAAGTTTCCTCAGTGAGCCCCCCCCCACCCCCAATTTCAGACTGCTCTTGACAGATTTTCAGGACAATCTTTCAAGAGTACAGATTGCTGTGGTAAGTGCAAATAGGTGTGGTAAGTGCAAACAGGTGTGATAAGTACCAACAGGTGTGATAAGTACAAACAGGCATTTTTTCATCAAAGAGACCACACACGCCACGTTGCGCTGTTTCAGCAACACAGCACCGTTGAAATACCTCTTCGCTTTGGCCTCTTTCAGTTGCTGGCTGAGGAGGTCCAGGTCTTTCAGTCGGGCATCCTGCCTGCGAGAGCACTGGGCGTGCGACTCCTTCACCTTCTGCACAGCCTGTCCAATCTCCTGCTTTCTGCACACAGCAGGCCACCACACAGCTGTCAACATAACTCATACATCAAACCACCACACAGCTGTCAACATAACTCACACATCAAGCCACCACACAGCTGTCGACATAACTCACACATCAAGCCACCACACAGCTGTCAATATAACACACATCAAGCCACCACACAGCTGTCAACATAACACACATCAAGCCACCACACAGCTGTCAACATAACACACATCAAGCCACCACACAGCTGTTTCCCCAACATTAACATAACACACATCAAGCCACCACACAGCTGTCAACATAACACACATCAAGCCACCACACAGCTGTCAACATAACACACATCAAGCCACCACACAGCTGTCAACATAACACACATCAAGCCACCACACAGCTGTCAACATAACACACATCAAGCCACCACACAGCTGTCAACATAACACACAATCAAGCCACCACACAGCTGTCAACATAACACACATCAAGCCACCACACAGCTGTCAACATAACACATATATCAAGCCACCACACAGCTGTCAACATAACACACATCAAGCCACCACACAGCTGTCAACATAACACACATCAAGCCACCACACAGCTGTCAACACAACTCTGCACACTTCAGGCCACCAGACAGCCGTCAACACAACTCCGCACCAGACAGCTGTCAACACAACTCCGCACCAGACAGCTACATCAAGCCACCAGACAGTGTGTGTGTGTGTGTGTGTGTGTGTGTGTGTGTGTGTGTGTGTGTGTGTGTGTGTGTGAGTGTGATTAACTTAAGGGTGTGACAACTAGTATTTGTGTGAACAATATGGGCACCATTGTGATTGCAGTTGTATTTTCTTCTTACCATTTATTTACTTGATTTTATTAAGTTTTAATGCTAATTAGGTGAGTGAAACTGTATAGTATTTACTTACTTTTTATGTACTTTTTATTATTTGTCAAAGGCAGACAACTGAATTTCCTTTTTAATTTAAGGATTAATAAAGTATTATTGTATTGTAACAAAGACACAGACAAAAAAATGGACAGACACGCTGACAGACCAAACCAAACCAAAGAGAAGAGATCTGACTCAGGAAATAACAGCACACTAGCCAGAGACAAAACAGGGCTAACCAAGGCAAAGTCAAATAAGCACACTAGCCAGAGACAAAAAAGGGCTAACCAAGGCAAAGTCAAATAAGCACACTAGCCAGCAACAAAACATGGCTAACCAAGACAAAGTCAAATAACAGCACACTAGCCAGTGACAAAACAGGGCTAACCAAGACAAAGTCAAATAACAGCACACTAGCCAGCGACAAAACAGGGCTAACCAAGACAGTCAAATAACAGCACACTAGCCAGCGACAAAACAGGGCTAACCAAGACAGGGCTAACCAAGACAAAGTCAAATAAGCACAAGAGGGAACCACCAAACCTTGAGAGGTGTTTTTTCTCCACAATGTTGCGCTGTTGCTCCAGGTCGTGGCGCTGTCGCTGCTCCACCACAGACATCAGTTCCTCCTGCTGCATCCCCAGCTGCCTCTGGTGCTCCAGGAACTGCTGCTGCTTCTTCTCTGTCAAGTCCTGCACTCACACATGCAACAACAGACTGAGTACCTTTTGTAAGTAACACAGGCAAACACACTCACACATGCAACAACAGACTGAGTACCTTTTGTAAGTAACACAGGCAAACACACCACACATGCAACAACAGACTGAGTACCTTTTGTAAGTAACACAGGCAAACACACACACACATGCAACAACAGAGTGCCTTTTGTAAGTAACACAGGCAAACACACTCACACATCAACAACAGACTGAGTACCTTTTGTAAGTAACACAGGCAAACACAACACACACATGAAACAACATGAGTACCTTTTGTAAGTAACCAGGCAAACACACTACACATGCAACAACAGACTGAGTACCTTTTGTAAGTAACACAGGCAAACACACACACACATGCAACAACAGACTGATACCTTTTGTAAGTAACACAGGCAAACACACACACACAGCAACAACAATGGTACCTTTTGTAAGTAACACAGGCAAACCACACACACAACATGCAACAACAGACTGAGTACCTTTTGTAAGTAACACAGGCAAACACACACACACATGCAACAACAACTGAGTACCTTTTGTAGTAACACAGGCAAACACACTCACACATGCAACACAACAGTACCTTTGTGTAACACAGGCAACACACACACACATGCAACAACAGACTAAAACAAGATGCCTGTTTGTAAGTAACACAGGCAAACACACTCACACATGCAACAACAGACTGAGTACCTTTTGTAAGTAACACAGGCAAACACACACACACATGCAACAACAGACTGAGTACCTTTTGTAAGTAACACAGGCAAACACACACACACATGCAACAACTAACATACCTTTTGTAAGTAACACAGGCAAACACACCACACATGCAACAACAGACTGAGTACCTTTTGTAAGTAACACAGGCAAACACACCACACATGCAACAACAGACTGAGTACCTTTTGTAAGTAACACAGGCAAACACACACACATGCAACAACAGACTGAGTACCTTTTGTAAGTAACACAGGCAAACACACACACACATGCAACAACAGACTGAGTACCTTTTGTAAGTAACACAGGCAAACACACACACACACAACAACAGACTGAGTACCTTTTGTAAGTAACACAGGCAAACACACACACACATGCAACAACAGACTGAGTACCTTTTGTAAGTAACACAGGCAAACACACTCACACATGCAACAACAGACTGAGTACCTTTTGTAAGTAACACAGGCAAACACACACACACATGCAACAACAGACTGAGTACCTTTTGTAAGTAACACAGGCAAACACACTCACACATGCAACAACAGACTGAGTACCTTTTGTAAGTAACACAGGCAAACACACACACACATGCAACAACAGACTGAGTACCTTTTGTAAGTAACACAGGCAAACACACTCACACATGCAACAACAGACTGAGTACCTTTTGTAAGTAACACAGGCAAACACACACACACATGCAACAACAGACTGAGTACCTTTTGTAAGTAACACAGGCAAACACACACACACATGCAACAACAGAGTACCTTTTGTAAGTAACACAGGCAAACACACACACATGCAACAACAGACTGAGTACCTTTTGTAAGTAACACAGGCAAACACACTCACACATGCAACAACAGACTGAGTACCTTTTGTAAGTAACACAGGCAAACACACACACACATGCAACAACAGACTGAGTACCTTTTGTAAGTAACACAGGCAAACACACTCACACATGCAACAACAGACTGAGTACCTTTTGGTAAGTAACCACAGAAACACACACATGCAACAACAGACTGATTTTACTTTGTAAGAACACAGGCAAACACACTCACACAGGTTCAAACAACAGACTGAGTAACCTTTTGTAAGTAACACAGCCCCAAACACAAACACAACATGCAACAACAGACTGAGTACCTTTTGTAAGTAACACAGGCAAACACACTCACACATGCAACAACAGACTGAGTACCTTTTGTAAGTAACACAGGCAAACACACACACACATGCAACAACAGACTGAGTACCTTTTGTAAGTAACACAGGCAAACACACTCACACAGGCAACAACAGACTGAGTACCTTTTGTAAGTAACACAGGCAAACACACCACACATGCAACAACAGACTGAGTACCTTTTGTAAGTAACACAGGCAAACACACACACACATGCAACAACAGAGTGCCTTTTGTAAGTACACACAGGCAAACACACTCACACATGCAACAACAGACTGAGTACCTTTTGTAAGTAACACAGGCAAACACACACACACATGCAACAACAGACTGAGTACCTTTTGTAAGTAACACAGGCAAACACACACACACATGCAACAACAGACTGAGTACCTTTTGTAAGTAACACAGGCAAACACACATCACACATGCAGAACAAAACCTTGAGCCGTATTTCAGGTGGCACACTCGACATACCCAGTAGCACCTTGTAGTACACAAATTACAGTGGTTATTCTTCCTTGATCTTTACTTTCTCAAAATATTCAAAACCCTGACTGCCAGGTTTCAGAACATTTACACACCTGATTTTCAACCCTGAAAGTGAAACCCCAAACACTAAAACAGCAGAAAGCATGCAATCCATGAAGTCATACATCCTACAACCCCCCCACCTAAAAAAAAAGAAGAGTATATTATATCAGTTTAATTGGTGTCATTGATCATCACTAACACTGTAACAGAAAAAAAGACAACAACAACCAACAACAACAAAACAACCCCAAAACAAGCACATTGTGTGTGTCACTGTGCATTTTCAAACTAAGCAAAGGAACAACATGAAGACACAGAGAGAAGTGAATGAGGATGATCCTGATATAATCAAGGCTGCCCACCTTTAGCCTGTTGTCCCAGCCTGTCTCCACATTGTGCACAATACGTAACTTCTCTGTGAATGACACAGTCAGCTGTTTCTGTATGGGGTCCATTGCTTTGTCTTCTTTGTCTTCTTTGTCTTCTGACTGCTTCAGGCTGCTAACAAAACAAAAGCCCACCCCAAAAAAGGGCTTTAAATCATCTCTTAAAACAGTCTGGGGTACACCTTACATTAAGTACAGTAATTAAAACAGTTTCTTTAAAAACTCAAAGAATTCCTGGAGAGGCTAAATTCTTTTACACGGCTGTAGGGTCATAAGTGAAGACAACTCCCAACCAGGCACTTCAGTCGGGCCACCATCCCCACCCAGGAACACCTGACTTCAGTCGGGCCACCATCCCCACCCAGGAACACCTGACTTCAGTCTATCATCCCCACCCAGGAACACCTGACTTCAGTCTATCATCCCCACCCAGGAACACCTGACTTCAGTCTATCATCCCCACCCAGGAACATCTGACTTCAGTCGGGCCACCATCCCCACCCAGGAACACCTGACTTCAGTCGGGCCACCATCCCCAACCAGGAACACCTGACTTCAGTCAGGCCACCATCCCCACCTAGGAACACCTGACTTCAGTCAGGCCACCATCCCCACCCAGGAACACCTGACTTCAGTCAGGCCACCATCCCCACCTAGGAACACCTGACTTCAGTCAGGCCATCATCCCCACCCAGGAACACCTGACTTCAGTCAGGCCACCATCCCCAACCAGGAACACCTGACTTCAATCAGGCCACCATCCCCACCCAGGAACACCTGACTTCAGTCAGGCCACAATCCCCACCCAGGAACACCTGACTTCAGTCAGGCCACAATCCCCAACCAGGTGCATCCATCTTCAGTCAGGCCACCATCCCCAACTCGGCATGCCCATCTTCAGTGATCACTTATAAAGCCACCATCCCCAACCAGGTGACCCAGTGTTGGCAGTTTGCTGTTAATAAGCTGGCTTGCCAGTCAGTACACAATCAGTCACGATGTAGATGATGGTGTTCCAACCACAGTAGCAGGATTGGGTAGGACAGCAGCTGCTGATGCTACACTTACAACATGCCCTGTAATGGGTTTGTAAGGCAAGTTAGGACCGCTTTAAATGCTCTAGCCATGAATGGGAAAGGCAGCTCAAGAGTTGGTGAAACAAAGCTAGGCAGGGGATGCTTGTTAGCCATGGGTGACAGGTGGCACATCACTTACAAGACAGAAACTCAGACTAAAGGGGCATGACAGTGCAAATTCCACTCACAAATGGGCGACAAAGACAAAATTCTGCCTGCGGAGTTCCATCATGTGACGGAGGCCAGGGCCTTGTGCCTCAAAGGGGGCCATCCCAAACTACCAGTGGCCACTGTGTGCCAACATGTAGCCAGGTTTCTGAGGAGAACTTCAACAAGTTCAAAATCAGCGACCCTCAACTCCACCACTGTCAGACTTGCAACATTACAACGGAACATCTGCTGCAAGCCCGTTTACACGACAACTTCAGGTATGCCACCTGGCCAGTGGAGACTTCATTTTACAAGGAAGTGTTTTAGCTGCCTGGACAGCCTGCACCGCAGGGCAGCTTTCCTGCAGAGAACTGGAGTGTCCATCTGAATGATCAACACAGAGAACTGGAGTTTCCATCTGAGTGATCAACACAGAGAACTGGAGTTTCCATCTGAGTGATCAACACAGAGAACTGGAGTTTCCATCTGAGTGATCAACACAGAGAACTGGAGTTTCCATCTGAGTGATCAACACAGAGAACTGGAGTTTCCATGAGTGAACAACACAGAGAACTGGAGTTTCCATGAGTGATCAACACAGAGAACTGGAGTTTCCATGAGTGATCAACACAGAGAACTGGAGTTTCCATGAGTGATCAGCACAGACAACATACAGCATTCAGTTCATTCAAGAGAGTAGCACAGCATTCAGGAAAAAACCCACGTGTCCTCCACCCTGAAGTTCCCCCACTGTAACCTGTAAATGTCAGTGTTTGTGTGATTGACAGTCAGTGTAACCTGTAAATGTCAGTGTTTGTGTGATTGACAGTCAGTTTAACCTGTCAGTGTCAGTGTTTGTGTGATTGACAGTCAGTGTAACCTGTCAGTGTCAGTGTTTGTGTGATTGACAGTGTATCTCCCCTTTCAAGGAACATTATCAAACTCTACTTCTGTTTTTTCTGTGCTTCAAAAGCAATCTGCAAATGCCAGCCCCCCCCCCCCCCCCCCCCCCCCCAAACCCATCATAGTCAAAGCACTTTAAACCTACTCAGTACATGCTTCACTCCGTACCTTGTGTCTCTGCCCTCCGTCCCGTTGATTATTTGCGCAGCCCAGCTCGTCGCCTCCTGTGGGCAGGACACAGGACTTTTTACGCTGTCAAGGCCCAGGCTTTGAGGACTATCATCCCTGACCTGTGGACTTCTGTAGTAGTCCAACACTGACGTATCGCTGTGGTCGACAGCAGAAGGAAGTTCTTTCTCAAAACTATCCCGATGACCTTTCTCCTCCCAGCCATGGTCATTTGAGTTTTGGCTGAGCTCTAGCAGGTCAGAGCCAGCTGCCCTGCCCTGTTTGCCATCTTCAACACAGCTGGGACTGAAGCTGATGTTGCAGCCAAGAGGTTGCTGAGAAATTTCTGAGTGGGGTGATGACAACGCTGGAGTGGAGGTACACTTGTGTAGGAGGTCCTGAAACAACACCAACAGTGAAACTTAAAAACAGTAACGAAGCTCTGACATGAAACAGAGCAGATGATACAGGGATAAATTAGAAAACAAATAACACAGGACTGACTTGAAATCAAACAAATAATACAGCACTGACCTGAAACAGAACTGACACTCACTCACTCAGGGTTTCCTTACACTCTTGAACTGAAAAGGGCACACTAAAAAATACATCATAAACAGAATGTCTTGAATAAAACCTTCATTTGTTCAAACTGGCACCATAGTAATGAAGGGAAGCAAGTTAAGTTTTGTACAGTTAGGCGGTACGACACATTTAATCACAGAGCAATTTGTAAAAGAGGAAAGCTTTTTCCATTCATTCTCTGCTTTGGTTTGGTCTGTTCCACAGACTCAAAATGCTTACTTTGTTGCCTTTAAGCTCAATTTGTTTCTGATACTTGTATCTTGTAATCTTATGTTTGAAAAGCCATGTATTTCGCTTCTTACTATGCAGCTACTGAAAAAATAATTACAACAGTACTGGCAAATCACGGCTACCAAAAACGTAAATCTGAAACAGAACGAGGCCCAGTAGCTAAATAACCAATTGCAGCAGTAATTACCATTTTTGTGACAATTAAATCTGTACTTGCTTCTTTCACGGGTGTTTTGTTTTCCATCAGAACAGCTTTGAACAAAACTGCACTTGTTCCGTGACAGTTCTGATCAAAATTAGACATACTACTTGCTAGTAAAAGAAGTATTTGTTGCAGAAATGATAATTACAATTATGTGGCTGGCAGATCCAAGCTTATATCACTGCAGAACAGTGAGTTTCATTGTGCAACTGGGTCAGTCAAATCTGCGGTAAAAATGGAAGGAGCCATGATCTCCACCTTTGCGTTGGATCCTTCTGGTGGTACTACTACAGTACTAGTCCTAGTTTTTATAAGGGGTATCCCTGGCCCCCTGCAAAATTGGTGATAGAAGATGGTGTCATCCACAAGTAGGCATACCTGGGCTTTGACCTGATGTTCTGGCTCAAGTTGTCTAATGATCTATGTAGACTAGGTGTTCATTCTCTCCCACAGTCCCATTTTAGCATCGCAAATTTGAGGAATTATTTTTCATGTAAATTGCCCACATTTTCTTTTCAGTTTATACTTGATCTTGATATTTTATGTCACCGGACCTAACTTTAGGTATAAATGCAACGGGAGGGGAGTGCATGCATGTGAACTAGATGGTGCTTGGGGTGGCAAGCTGTTGTTTGAAGTCTTTGAGTATGGGAGCCTTCACCTGGTAGTCACTAAGGTGGGTCCAGTCGGTGGTGGTGCAAACAAAACAAAAAAGAGTTCTTGTGCTATTTGAGTGAGGGACTAAGAAGGGTCTGGAGTTTAGTGTTGTTTGTTTGTCTATATACTTTATAAATGTATAATGTTCTTTGCTGTCCTGGAATTTTGTTGGCCTAATTTGTCTTTTGTTTGCTGGAAGGGGTTTTAAGAACTGTTTGACTGCCATAGCCAGCACCAGCCCCACAACCACCTTGTAGAAGAAAGAGAGGCGTTGTTGTTTGCATCGGTCCTGTAGGGTGGGGAGATCTAGTTTATGGACTGGAGCATACTGGTGATACAGCCTGGTTCCCTGGAGAGGTAGTCACCCACAATGAAGCATGCAGCCTGGCGTTGGATCCGTTCAAGTCGGTCGATGTCTGCCTGGTTGTGGGGGTCCCATACGATGGATCCATACTCAAGGGTGGATCTGGCCAGGAATAGGTAGGCTGTGTGACTGCAGTCCTGGGGACAGTTTCTGAGGTTCCTTCTAAGGAAGCCAAGGGTGGAACTGGCTCTTTTGGTGATGTTGTTGGTGTGTGTGTGTGTGTGTGTGTGTGTGTGTGTGTGTGTGTGTGTGTGTGTGTGTGTATGCATGTGCCACCTGAGGGCTGACGAGACACCGAGCTACAGGTTGTTGGGTACATGTTTGAGAATTTCATTGTAGAGGCTGTAGAAGAACTGGGTTTTGTTTTTAAGGCTCAGGATGTGAAGTCAGACATGATGAGATGATCACCATTATTAATATTAATTTCCAAGCATTAGAATACAAATCACCACTTGTGCTTTTGAAGTTGCCACTGCGCTCATATTTGAAGGTACCCTAGTAAAAGAGGTCATCATATCAACAAACTGTCATGTCACATGACTGTATAGCAGTTAGTACCATATAAATTATAATAATATATAGTCCTTCAAAAAATGTGATTGCCAGGCAGTATCTCAATCAGAAAGTCTGCAAAGGGTAGGCTTCTTCTGTGTAGTGTCCAACTTCAACATTTATGAAGACTCCGGCAATTTTTGTACATGCTGGATTATTTTGTTGTTTCCATAATCCACAAACTCTGACATGGACTACAGGATCTTTAACGTGTGTATGTGATCTTTTTGCATGTGCATACAGCGATACACACAGCAGACCTCAGATTATAGTCTCATCTGAAGGACTTTTGTACAATCCACAGAATACGACTCTGGAGAAATATCAAGGCCATTTTGGGTCACAAATATGATTAGAATCATCAAAACAGGTTCATATTTAGCGAATGAACCCAAAATTTGCAACAAAAAGTGAGTTTGATTACAGATGTGTAAAAGATGAGTTGTCAGTACATGATCGATTCTCTTGCCATCTCACTGACTCAACTGAGGAAACATGCATGTTGTTCTTGTTTTTCCTATAACTAGTAATAGTATAACATACTACAAGTGACCACTGTCCAAATACTGACCATGCTGTCACTTTGGAGGGTTGAAAATGAAAACCAAGCAGTTACTGGGAAACTAGATCTAAGTCAAACATCAAAGCCAAAGGAGCATGTGCATACTGAAAGATATAAATATGATCAAACTCACTTTCCTTGTTACAAATTTTGTCTTTATGATTATGATAATATGACCCTGTTTGGCCGATTCTGCTGCTGTTTGTTTTTAAGTTAAAAACGATCGCCTCCTTGGGTATTACCGAAAAATTCATCCCCGATTTTCCGACGCTAAACTAAAAAATAACCCTAGCATGATTTACGTTTGGAATAGTTAAATCCTAGGATAGTGGTCAGTGCCAGTGGCGTATTGCACCGACTCGACTGAGAGTAGGAAACGATGAACTGCCATTATGCCAGTCCGCCAGATATGCTGGACTATATCTAATGAGTTAGTCTAAACGATGATGGTATACTGACAACAATAAAGCGATTAATCAGGTATTCAGGATAATTTTGTTGACAACTTTCGGTTTCATTTTCAAACAATGAAACACCCCAGACAGTCAGTGTGTGTTAAACCTTGTGACTAACCGTCAGTGCTTTCCCCTCGATTTCTCTGTTGTAACATAGTTGGCCCTTGGACGTCTGCCGAAGTCCATCAGCAACTCGATTCATTCTTCACTGGTGTGATGATGATGAGTGGAATACCGGCGACAGGCTCAAAGCACTCTCGTCATGTAAAACTAAAATGGCGCTGGGTGGATCTCGGTTTTACATCAACCTAAAATAAATATTTAAAATAAATTAAAAATAGGCTAATTATACAAAAGAAAAAAGCTTACTTACAGAAGTATAGTGAGTATAGTGATGATGGTTAATTTAATTTATTGGTACAGACCTAACCAGCTTTTATATTAGTTACATTTTGATCCGTTTCGCATGTCTCAGTGCCGAAAGCTCCTGGCTTGACTCACTCATAGTGATTAGGTTCACAGCGTCTAGACACTGCATTAAACAGAAATAATGACTAAATTAGTAATACACGGTACGGTAGCCGAATACTCCAAATAGTTAGTGCACACTTTCCGGGCCCTGTCTAAACTTTACATTTCTACCTTCTCACACTTTACTCTGAATGGCTCTGAACTGAGACGCCCCCCACACCCCAAAATAAATGCAGCATAATCTAGTCCAAGCAAATCCTGCTTCTAATGGACGGCAGCTGCATAACATCGAAGTATATTTCTGGCTTTTTCCGATGCCCTCTTTTTGGCGTAACTTTTCAGACGCTAGCCAGTCGAACCGAGCTGAACCGAGTGGAACCACTGAAAGCCCGAATATTGTAAACCGCAGTGAGTTTGTGTACACCAGAGAATAGCGCTATACAAATGTTATCTATTATTATTATTAGTTATTATTGGTCGAACCGACCATGTGGGTCTGCCCCACTAAGCTAGTCTGCCCGAGTGGAACATTTGCATATCTTGATACATGTCATGACTGATATTACTGAATAACAATATAGAGCGCATTCAGAGACTCAAATCGCTTTCCAACTTAATTTTAAACTGAGTTTCGCTACTCAGTCCTCCCCCCCCCCCCCCCCCCCCCCCCCCCTTCGTTCACCACCTTCCACGCACTCCACAGTCGCGCACCTATCATTGGCAGGTGCTGCCACAAGTATAATTTTTGTTGCGACAAAAAAACTAAATTATGTTTGTTGCGACAAAGGTTTGTCGCAACAAGCTTATCATTGGCGAGAGCTGCCACAAGTATAATTTTTGTTGCGACAAAAGTTTTGTCGCGACAAACACGTGTTTGTCATGACAAACTACTGTTTGTTTGTCACGACAAACAGTAGTTTGTCACGACAAAACATGTCTTTTGTTGCGACAAAGGTATGCTTGTCGCTTGTCGCGACAAAAGTATGCTTGTCGTGACAAAAATTATACTAGTGGCAGCTCCCGCCAATGATATAAGCATATTTTTGTCACAACAAAACTTTAGCCACGACAAAAAAAAGTTTTTTTCTTCTTTTTTGTCGCGACAAAACGTTTGTCGCGACAAATATTTGTCGCGACAAACGTTTTGTCGCTAAAAAGAAAAAAAGAAAGAAAAAAAAGACTTTTTTTTTGTCGTGGCTAAAGTTTTGTCGCGACTGACACATCTCGCAGTCACACTCCCACTGACATGAGTTCCGGCAATACCGTTGACACCAGTTTATGACTGATTTGGGCCAAAACAAAACAGACAACCCTTTCTTCTTTGGGTGTAATCATGTCGCCATTCTTATACAAGCAACCAAGATTGTTTGTAACCGTTTCACTACACACACAACTGAAAAAGAAAATTTAACACAACCGAAGGAACAACGCATGTCAGTACCGACAGTGACTATCATCAAAGACATAATTATTAAATCATAATCAGGCCCCCTACAGAACGTAGCCTAGCCGTGTATGCAAGCGGAGACACTACTAACAACAAGACTATGGGGCAGGTGAAACACAGAGTCAAGATGAAAATATTTTTAGCTCAGTTAGTAGTTCGTTTGGTGCTGGTGCGGTCATGGGGTGCAGTAGTCTCCCTTCCCGAGTGAAACGACTGACCAAAGTATGGTTCCAGTTAGCGCCGGTCAGCGGCTGAGCTGCAGACAACAAGCCTCCCTTGTTCATGAAAGTACCTGGAAGAGCTGCATTCCCCTTTCTATTACTAATTCTTTTTTATTTTTTTATTTTTTTATTATTATTCCAAATTTTGGACCACCAATGCCGTATTTTCGAAGGTATATGAAGACCCTCCATTTTAATCTCGCCCTCTTCCCCATATGTCCCCGTCCTAACAAGCAACCTCGCTTCTGTGGACGTAAAACAACATAGTCAAGGTCAGTCAATGCGCGCAGTTAGTGAGCCGGTTTGGCCCAGCGGTAAGGCGTTAGGCTGGTAAGCGGAAGGACCGCTTCGGCTCTCCTTTCTCTTCAAAAAGGTTTGGTTTGTGGACACTGTCTTGCGACTTTGTCCAGCCGGCACTTCCTACTTAAACATTAAAATGGCTTTCATCGCTGCCTATCTTAATCAGTGCAGAAGTCATTCTGGTGGTGACAGTGTAGCGATAGGTATATAATCTCCCTCTCCCCCCACCTCCATACCCCCTTCTTCCCGTCCCTAATAAGCCGTACGGTTTTTGTGGACGTTAAGCACCATGTTTATTTAATTACTATCCGCGGGCAGCGAGTCCAGGCGAGATCAAGAGGTATGCTGGACTCTCAAAAAGAAGCTAGCCCAGAAGAGATCAAGAGCAGTGAGGTGGTGCTGGGCTATAGAGGGAGAGAGAGAGTTGGACTTCTGCTTCAGTTGTTTCCCAACGGCGGAGCTACAGACATTGTGACTCTGCTCTGCATAGCAGTTGGGACAGCAATTGCGTGGTGCGGTGGTCACTGCGCAATGCCGGACGGACACTGCCGTAACATCATGTTGTTCTGGCGGCGGTCCACGGCAGCCTTGGTCTTCCGGGTTGGCGCCTGTTTCGAGGTTTCATTCTTCTGTCCCCCTTTTCCCACTCGTCCCGCCCCTCCCTAATAGGCCTTCTCGCCTCCGTGGACGGCGTTAAGCAGCAAAAATCATCATCCGCGGGCAGTTTGTGAATTGGTTTGGTGGCCTAGCGGTAAGGCGTTACTAGCTGGTAAGCAGAGGGACCTCGGTTCGATTCCGCTTCGGCTCTCCTTTCTCTTCACAAGTTGTGGTCTCTGGACACTGTCTTGTGATTTTGTCCCTCACGATTAATGAAACATTAAAATGACTCTCATCGCTGCCCATCCTAATGCAGGTGTCATTCTGGTGGTGACAGTGTAGCGATAGGTAACTAATCTCCCTCTTCCCCCCACCCCCATACCCCCTTCACCCCTTCTCCCCCTCCCTAATAAGCCTGATGGTTTCTGTGGACGTTAAGCACCATGTTTACTTACTTACTATCCGCGGACAGAGCTCAGGAGCTGTGTGAAAGTCGAGGTGGACGTCCTGGGCTCCCGTCCCTAACTAAACCTACAGTTTCTGTGGACATAAAGCAGCACTCCAACCAACCAAATCGGCGGACCTTGTGGTTTCTGTGGACGTCAAGCACCATGTTTACTTACTTACTATCTGCGGACCACTCACAGTCACGGACATTTTAAAGGCCCTCTTTTTCGGTCACTTTGCCAAGTCTCCAGGTTTTTCTTTCGTACAGCCAGTGTTTTGATTTAGACTTATTGTGGATAATATTAGAATTACACCTCCACTTTCAACACTGAGGTTAGTTTGACTATCTTTTACCTTTCCAGTTCTGACTGATGTTGTTAACGTTGTTGTTTTTTCTTCAGTTTTTTGTTGTTGTTTTTTTGGGGGGGGGTTGGGGGGGGGGGAGGGGGTCTTTGATCTTGCCATAAGATCTGGTGTCGCTGATCTATTATTTTTCATGTTCGCTTAAATGATTAGGTGCAGAAGCCAGCTCCGTGGTAGCCTTCAGGTCGGGTTATAACATTTTCTTCTTCTTCTTTTTTCTTCATTTTTTTCATTTCACGACTGATGTATTGAAGCTTACACTGTGATTCGCTACCCTGATGTGCTGGCTGAGCGGTCAGGTTCACTATCAGCCTGGCTCCGTTTTTCCATTCTGATTTAAACCTCCGAATGGAGTCCCTTTATTTTATTGGTTAGAAAAGGCTGTTCCGCGTATCCGCAATTAACAGGTTCAACTTTTCTGTTTCAGTAATATCATGTAAAAAGGCCAGTTCTGCGATAGCCCGTGATTAGACTGCGATGCCAGTTTTACTTTTAGTGAGGAGTTTCTCTTACACTCCTGAGGCTAGTTTTAGTGAGGAGTTTCTGTTACACTGTTGATACTAATTTTAGTGAAGAGTTTCTCTTACACTCCTGATCTTAGAACGCAGCACTCATCATGAGGTATTTGCGAGGACCTTTTGTTACTCTCCTCACACTGGTTTTAGTGAGGATTTCTTATACAGTCCTCTTAGAGAGGAGTTTCTCTTACTCTCCTGATGCTAATTTTAATGAGGAGTCTCTCTTAGTCTTAAGCTGCTCATGCTAGTTTTAGTGAAGAGTTTCTCTTTGAATCCTGATGCTAGTTTTAGTGAGCAGTCTCTCTTACACCCCTCAAGCTAGTTTTAGTGAGAGGTTTCCCTTACGCAACTAGTGGTAGTTTTAAGGTGGAGTTTCTCTTACACACCTCATGCTAGTTATGGTGAGGTATTTCTCTTACACACCTATTGCTAGTTTTAGTGAGGTGTTTCTCTTACACACCTGTTGCTAGTTTTAGTGAGGTGTTTCTCTTACACACCTCGTGCTAGTTTTAGTGAGGTGTTTCTCTTACCTCATGCTAGTTTTAGTGAGGTGTATCTCTTACACACCTCATGCAGTTTAGTGAGGTGTTTCCTCTTACCACTATGCTAGTTTTAGTGAGGTGTCTCTTCACACCCTCATGCTAGTTTTAGTGAAGTGTTTCTCTTGCACTCCTGATGCTACTTCTAGTGAGGTGTTTCTCTTGCACACCTGATGCTACTTCTTGTGAAGTGTTTCTCTTACACACATCATGCTAACTTTAGTGAGGTATTTCTCTTACACACCTCATTCTAATTTTAGTGAGTGTTTCTCTTACACACATCATGCTAGTTTTAGTGAAGCGTTTCTCTTACACACTCATGCAGTTTTAGTGAGTGTTTCTCTTACACACCTGATGCTATTTTTGTGAGTGTTTCTCTTACACTATGCTATTTTAGTTAGGTGTTTCTCTTCAGTCCTTATCTATTTAGTGATGAGTGAGTTTCTCTTACACACCTCATGCTAGTTTTAGTGAGGCGTTTCTCTTTGCAGTCCTTATAGTGTACTTCTCATCAGCTAGTTTTAGTGAGGTGTTTCTCTTACACACCTCATGCTAGTTTTAGTGAAGTGTTTCTCTTGCAGTCCTGTAGTTTTAGTGAGGTGTTCTCTTACACACGCATGCTAGTTTTAGTGAGTGTTTCTCTTAGCACACCTGATGCTAGGTTTTAGTTAGGTGTTTCTCTTGCAGTCCTGATAATACTTCTAGTGAGGTGTCTCTCTTACACACCTCATGCTAGTTTTAGTGAAGTGTTTCTCTTGCACACCTGATGCTACTTCTAGTGAAGTGTTTCTCTTACACACCTCATGCTAGTTTTAGTGAGGTGTTTCTCTTACACACCTCATGCTAGTTTTAGTGAGGTGTTTCTCTTGCACACCTGATGCTACTTCTAGTGAGAGTGTTTCTCTTACACACATCATGCTAGTTTTAGTGAGGTGTTTCTCTTACACATCCTGATGCTATTTTAGATGAGGTGTTCTCTTGCACTCCTGATGCTACTTCTAGTGAGGTGTTTCTCTTACACACCTCATGCTAGTTTTAGTGAGGTGTTTCTCTTACTATCCTGATGATACTTTTAGCAAGGTGTTTCTGTTAGTTACACTCCTGATGCTAGTTTTAGTGAGGTGTTTCTCTTGCATTCCTGATGATACTTCTAGTGAAGTGTTTCTCTTACACACCTCATGCCAGTTCTAGTGAAGTGTTTCTCTTACACACCTCATGCCAGTTCTAGTGAGGTGTTTCTCTTACACACCTCATGCTAGTTTTAGTGAGGTGTTTCTCTTACACACCTCATGCTAGTTTTAGTGAGGTGTTTCTCTTACACACCTCATGCTGTTTTGA
>JABMCL010002347.1:0-13360 GCA_018857735.1 Alviniconcha marisindica
GTGTGTTGTGGGGCACATGTGTGGTCCCGTATGCCCCTGTGCACATGCATGTTTGTGTGTTTTTTGTGTGTTTTTGTGTGTGTGTGTGTGTGTGTGTTTTGTGTGGGGGAAGGCCCAAAAATGGGGGGTATGTATGTGTGGGGGTGCACGTGTGTGCGTCCCTTGCATGTGCGGGGGTGTGGGTGTGCATGTGCGTGCATATATGATTTAAATGCCAAAAGGTTGAAAAGAAAAGAGGCCCAGAGGAAACAAGAAAATAAAGTTACAGGTTTGTGAGTGAGTAATTTTTTTTTTGAATGAACCATGTGAAGTCCCCCCACCAGAGACAGGAAAAGGGCAGTGCTGCCCCTTCGTTCCTGAGATAAAATGATTTTTCATGTGATTTGTAAACAATAGGTTGAACTTTAACACATTACAAAAAGCCCCTCACTGTGCTGCTAATCATGCGTTAACTGAAAAAAACCAACTGATCTTAAAAGGGATGGGGATCCACATGGTATTACCAAGTGAACTATTGTTGTTCTGTGTCATACAGAACAGCATGCTACGCATGATTTTTTTTTATAGAAATTTTTTTCAAATAAAAAAGCCAACCCTTGAACTTTTTTAAAATTTGAAAAAAAAGCAACACATTTTGAAACATAAACAGTTATTTTTTAAATTAGAAAATATGGAAAGGAAGATTTGATGTTTTTTTTCCCTTTCAAATTTAAGTTTTCTTGACATAAAAAAAAATAAAATGTAAGAAATTTTTCTTTCATTACTTTTTTCAACAAAAAATGTACTATGCTGTTTTTTCTTGGGGGGGAAGGATAAATCAGTAACTTTTTATTACTGTAAAGTAAAAAGAACATAACTATTTCCATGTGAACATTTTTTTGCTGCATTAATTTTTTGTATTTGGATAACAAAACCCTTTTAATGACACAACATGGAAATTTTTGTTTTTCTAACAAAAAAAGAAATACTTGTTTTTTTAACAAACAAGAAAGTGTTTTGTAAGAGAAAATGGATCAAGTAGGAGTAAGTGCAACTTTCGCTGCTTTTGGGTGTCCCGGGAAAAACACCCCGCAACCTTTTCGTCCATGGGGTTTCTTGGTCATTTTTACTCGGGGGGCCTAGGAAAAAAATATTTTGAACATTTAAACTTCAAAATAAAAATTAATAATAAAAAAAAATATAAAAATCATAATAAATATTACTAAAAGCCCACACCCCAAAGAATAATGCAAATTAAGTTTGGCACCTTACATTTTTAGAACTTTGGAAGGCAGACAGGCATGGTCACTATAATTATGTCAAAGTTATTTTTTCCCCGGCTCGTTTTTTTGTAATCATAATGTTCAACCCCTAACTTGTTGACTTTAACCCCGTGTAAATTTAAATTTTGCCCCTACCTTAAAAGAGGGATTTGTTTGAAGACATAGTTTGAAAAAACAAAATGAATTGCATTAAGTGCAAGCAAAAAATGTAAAAAGTACAATCAGAATTTTGTTTATAACCAATCTGCTGTCGCACATTACAATTTCAACATGCTCCCATGTTCATGTTGTAAGAAACTCGGTGAAAACAAATTTACGAAAGCATCTGAACAAACTTTAGATTGACAGCATAACAAAAACTTGTTTAGTATGCTAACATTCCAGTACTTTTAAAAGATTCGGCATATACCAGTGTAAATATCATTGTATATCCATAAGATTTGACTAAATCTCCGATGAACATTTAAATTATGTCGAATGTTACGCCTTTTACGGTCTTCACAAATATTACCACACACCTTTCGCATATCACAACATCTCTTCCATGCAGCCATGGCTCAAAAAAAATGACCCGGGTGTGTAAAATGACTAACCGGATTTAAGGGGCAAAAGCACAAAAACTTTTTTTTTTTTCCCCTTTTCTTGGTTTTTAAACTAATCTTTTTTTGAACGTTATTTTTTTGGAACAAAAAAAGAATGGCAAAATATATTTTAAAAAATACCCCGACATTTGGCAGTAAACTAAAACATTGGCGCCTGATGAGTGGGCGTACCCCAGTGACTGGAGTAAAGTCAGTTCTTCACTTGATTGTTGGGGCCCCGGTCATGAAACATTTCAACATGCGTAACAAATTTGATCGAGGGACTTTCGGGGCCTCTAACCCCCGAAAACAAAACTTTGTGGGCAAATTTATTTTTTTATGCCCCTTTGTAAAGCAATATCTTCTGTGGGAAATGGTACTGAGGTAATTTTTTTGATTTGCATGTATGTGAATTAAAAAACACAAAAACACTCACCATGAGTGTGTCCATTTTTAGGGGTCAAATTCCATGGCGCTTTTCCCCTTTCAAAAAAAAAATATTTCTCCAGCTTCTCCAGATTTGGAGCTCATATTCTTTCCATGGTGATACTGACCAGTTTTTGAAAGCACACACAAAGCAACAACAAGACAAAATGTTTGAAACATGTTTTACTGACAGTCAAAAATCCGACCCCCCCTTTGGCACCTTTTTTTTGGGACTAAATTTATATAACGTGTGTGGGGTGTGGTGTGTGTGTGTGTGTCCTCCACACTTTGTGGTTGTTGTAAATCAGTGGTGGAAATAGTTTAGTTCTGATCCAATATAATTGTTGCCTATTTAAGCTTGAAATCCTTTTCATTTCGTTTCTTTTCTTCCTCTTCTTGTTCTTGGCTTAGGTGTGGCGGAGAGAGTTGGGGGTCTTCACTGATCACAAAAACACCAAAAGACTGTGCACCAGACACAGTTTGGGTATGATTTAGGTTTAGAATAATCATCATTCCTCAGAAAAGAATGTATGCCAAATTTTTATTCTCAGATAAGTCACTACCAGATTCTTAATTGGGTGAACATTTGCTTTGCAGACATAGTTCTGGATATTTGTCTGAAAATGACAGTACTCTTTGCTTCTGAACACAGTCTGAAAATTTTTGGTACTCTTTGGTTCTGATGACAGTGAAAATTATGGTACTCTTTGGTTCTGTTAAGGGAAAAATTTTGGGACTCTTTGGTTTTATGACAAATGAAAATTATGGTACTCTTTGGTTCTGATGACAGTCTGAAAATGATGGTACTTTGGTTCTGATGACAATTTAAAAATGATGGTACTCTTTGGTTCTGAACAGTCTGAAAATGATGGTACTCTTTGGTTCTGAACACAGACAGTCTGAAAATGACAGTTCTTTTTTTCTGATCACAGGGGGGAAAATGACGGTAAATCTTTGGTTCTGATCACATATGAAAATGGGTGGTATCTTTGGTTTTTGATCACCCGTCTGAAAAAGAACCGGGACTCTTTGGTTTGATCACAGTCTGAAAATGAAAGGTTTCTCTTTGGTTTGATCACAGTATGAAAAAATGGTACTCTGGTTTTTGAAACACAGTCTGAAAATAATGGTGCTCTTTGGTTCTGATCACAGTCTGAAAATGACGGTACTCTTTGGTTCTGAAACAGTTTAAAAATTAAGGGACTCTTTGGTTCTGATACAGTCTGAAAATGACGGGACTTTGGTTCTGATACAATTTAAAAAAATTTTTTTAAAGGTACTCTTTGGTTCTGAACAGTCTGAAAATTATGGTACTCTTTGGTTCTGAAACCAAAAGTCTGAACATGACGGTACTCTTTGGTTCTGATCACAGTCTGAAAATGACGGTACTCTTTGGTTCTGAGCACAGTCTGAAAATGACCATACTCTTTGGTTCTAAACACAGTCTGAAAATGACCATACTCTTTGGTTCTGATCATTTTTCAGGTGGGAGAAGGCGGGACAGGTGAGCACGGAGGTGTGGGCAAAGGCAGGGCAAACAGGGCTGCTGGGCGTCAACATACCAGAGGAGTTTGGCGGTTTAGGGGGAGACTACCTCATGACGAACATCGTGCAGGAAGAGCAGTGAGTCAGAGTGGAGACGGTAGTAGTGGAATGGAGACAGTGATAGTATTGAAGACTTGTAGGGCAATATCCACTTTTAGCCCTGTCCGTTCGCTGTCCTCAAATGGTTAGAGGATGCATGTATGCGTGTGCTCGTGTATAACTCTGGCATAGAACAGAATGAACTGATAATTATGTGGATATGCCAACGTAGTGTATACTTCAAGTTCATTCCGTCCACACACACACACATTCTCATACCATTTGAGGACCGTGAACCGACAGTGCTAAAAGTGGACATTGCCACTTGTAGAGCACCTTGTCTCCAGATGAGTCCTGAGCGCTTCACAGTGGCATCTAACAGACAATAAACAATAATAATGACGGCTACTAATGCGCAGACACTTTACAATATACTTTATGCTAGGGTAAATATTGCAGCAGTTGCATGTGCACAGGCATTTTTTTAATTTACTAACCTCTCACCCCCCACCTATCGCCTATCACTCCACCTCCCCAGACGCACACGTATGCATGCACGCACACACACACACACACACGCACACACGTGCACGCACGCAAACATGGACACACATGCACGCACGCGCACACACATACAAGCACACACAGGAAATTGAAGGAAGCCTGGGTTCTTTTTATTGCATTATCAGAAAGAAAGCAATTTAAAAAAAATAATTAAGTACTGTTTATCTAGTCATCCCATGTGTAAAGCTTTTTTACCTACCGACAGCTAAGCAGATCAACTTCCATTCTTATTGTTATTTCTTAGTGTATTATCTGTATTTGTCTGTCTGTTTCCTGAAAAGGGTGTTTTCATTTCTTATGTCTTGTTTTCCATACCTGTCTGTTGCCTGGGGGAAAAAGTTTTTCATTTCTTATGTCTTGTTTTCCATACCTGTCTGTTGCCTGGGGGGGGGAAGTTTTTCATTTCTTATGTCTTGTTTTCCATACCTGTCTGTTGCCAGAAAAGGTTGTTTTTATTGCTTATGCCTTGTTTTCCATACCTGTCTATTGCCAGAAAAGGTGGTTTTTATTGCTTATGCCTTGTTTCCCATACCTGCCCTGTTGCCAGAAAAGGTTGTTTTTATTGCTTATGCCTTGTTTTCCATACCTGTCTGTCTGTTGCCTGGAAAGGGTGTTTTTATTGCTTATGCCTTGTTTTCCATACCTGTCTGTCTGTTGCCTGGAAAGGGTGTTTTTATTGCTTATGCCTTGTTTTCCATACCTGTCTGTCTGTTGCCTGGAAAGGGTGTTTTCATTTCTGATATCTTGTTTTCCGTACCCTTTTCTCCCGCACAGGGCCTACGTGAACTGCACCGGCCCGGGGTTTGCTCTGCACTCGGACATCGTCATGCCCTACATCACCCACTACGGCACCAAGGAGCAGATCGAGAAGTTCATTCCCAGAATGGTGGCTGGCACCTGCATTGGAGCCATTGCCATGACTGAACCTGGCGCCGGCAGGTTGGCACTTTCTCAGGGTTATCGCGGTCTGTAGCAAAAAATGGAGAAATGGAGTTGTCCTGTTGTAGCCATCAGGGTCGACTGGGCATAAAAAAAGAAGAAGAGCAAATTCCTTCCTTGGAAAATGCAATAATTTTTTTTTTATTTACTTATTTTCCCCCAGGCCTGGATAATTTGGTTTTCTTATTTTCTCTCACCTGTCAAGTTTGGGAATTTGCATTAAAAATTACTTCTACCCAGTTGTTCCTCAAAGTATCCATTTTAATGCTTAGGTCATGTTCTGGACAAGTTCAGTCATTTTGGGTTTTTGCGATGTGTTGCCAGTGACTTGCAGGGGGTTCGAACTAACGCCAAGAAGGATGGGGATGATTGGATCCTGAATGGGAGCAAGGTGTTTATCACCAATGGTTACATGAGTGGCGTGGTCCTTGTTGTCGCCGTCACCAACCCCCAGGCCAAGTCTGCCGCGCATGGAATCAGCCTCTTCCTGGTGGAGGATGGCATGCCTGGGTTCAAGAAAGGACGCAAGCTGGACAAGATTGGTTTGAAGGCTCAGGTACCTTTGGACACTGCTCTGTCTGTCTGTCTGTCTTCTTTTCTCTGTCTCTGTCTCTGTCTCTCTCTCTCTGTGATGCATCCCAGCTAAATAAAACATGTTATTTTGGAATAATGTAACCTGTTGTTTTCAGATATTTCTTCTTTGAACATTTAAAATGGAGAAAAAAAAGGAAGGGGAAAAAGAAAGAAAAAACACACACTAGGAGAGTTTGTGAGTATGGATGGTACAATGTTACATTTGGGATTTTGACCAAATTGTTTTTTTTTGTTTTTTTAGGGTGGGTGGAGGGTTGTGAGTTTGCTGCTATTGTTGTTTGCCCTGGCTTTGTATTGTCCATTGTTAAGCATTTCTGTGCTTTCCATAGGGTAGGTACTGTAGAAATATCCCGTTATTTTCATTATTAACCCCTTCACTGCCCCAGCATGTAAAATTTCTGGGCTGAAAAGGGCACATACGCGCCTGAAAACAGTATATTTCCTGGTCCTATAATGAATCTAATTTCAATAGCCTGGGTTTTTATGAAAATCCTTTCGCATGCTCATGCAAAAAGCACAAGAAGGCTTTGAATTTCAAATTTCCTACTTCTGTTGGTTGTTTTCAAGTGACACCATGGCAGTGAAGGGTTAACCTACTTGGCCCCAGACCAGCCCCCGCCATTTCTCATGTGAAGGGAAGTAACTGTGGCAAATGATCTTGGTATACAACTTTAAAAATCAATGATAAACACCAAACGAAAGTTTCAGCTCACTTTGTATTTTCCCCAATTTGCAAATACATTGTTCTTGTATATCCAACAGGTTCTGACTTTTCACTCAAAAAAATAATAATTAAAAGCATAAAATAAAATTTTAAAAAATCTGAAATGTCGGGTTTTGTTAGGGTGCCCAAAAGATAACCAGTTTAGCAAAATTTCCAGTTTGAATCTCCAAAGATGAAACTCAGTGAGTTTGTTAGGGTGCCCAGGATAAGTGACTGAGCCAAAGGATGAAGCTCTGACGTCATTGCTAAGAGTAAGGCTTTTGTTTATTTTCATGCGTGTGCCATCTCACAACTTTGAAAATTCACAGCATTTCTCAAACTCCACTGAACTTTGAACAAAGGACGTTGCCCGGGAAATAGTGCACAAAAGGGGAAACGAGGCTAAAAAGCTTGTGAGAATCCCATTCCTATTTGCGTAAGCTAGGCTGCCAGTATGGAGCGTGTGGTTACCGGCCGCTACTGGGTGGTCTGGGGTCACGCAGTAAGAATAAAGAGTGGGTGGTGACGGCAGTCTGGGATAGAGTGGGTTAAGCCTGCGTGGACTGCAGTTGGTAGAGTGTTGGCTGCTGAAATGCTCAAGTCAATCATTAAAATCGACAAAATGAATCACATTAACGGCCAGCAAAGGAGACCATTTCTGTCTGAATTGTGAAAGTGCCTGCTGTTTCAAACTGTAATAGTTTTTTTTTTTTAAATAATAACAATAATAATAATGGAAATTTGTAAAGCGCCTACCCTGCGGCTCAAAGTTTCCCTCCCCACCCCCCACCCCCATACAAAAAAAAAAGCAACGGAAAATTACTTACAGTGGAAATATCTTATGAGCATGATGGCGAGTGTAGTATTTGTATCAGTCCCATTTTACTATTGTATGAACTATGATTATATGGAGAAGGAAAAAATACAGGATAGAGTTAAAATTAATATGATGAATAATTCAACTAACATGAACCTTTTTTGTATTGAGTTTGGGTGCTAGACTATGGATGTTGTGCCCACCTGGGTTCAAATCCCGTCCCCAGTGCCACATTAGTGTGTCTTCATGTGTGTAAGATGCTCAGAAGAGTCCGTCAGTAAAATAAATGGACACCGCTAACAGGCTTCAGTGAGGACGGTAACCACTTGTTGATGACCTGGGCAAATAACCCCTGTCACTAGCGGAGATCAGTGCTAGCTCATGGGTACCTCTGGTTCACAACACAACGCACGCTGCTCTTACCATTGATAATCACTCGCTGTACTCTAGCGTTCCCCGTTTGTGGGCAGGACACATCAGAGCTGTTTTTCGAGGATGTTCGCCTGCCCAGCAGCGCCCTCTTGGGGGAAGCCAACAGGGGGTTCTACTACCTGATGCAGGAGCTGCCGCAGGAGCGGCTGCTGATCGCCACCATGGGGCAGGCCGCCTGCGAGTGGATGTTTGAGGAGACCAGGAGCTACGTCTGCCAGCGCAAGGCCTTTGGTCGCACCCTGTCTAAGCTGCAGGTGGGATGGTGTTACGGTTTAGTGCAGGGTTTGGGGGGGTGGGGCCACACATTCCGTGACAGTATTTGTTTGTTTTGTGTTTCCACAATTCCGTGCAGTATTTGTTTGTTTTGTGTTTCCCACATTCCGTGACAGTATTTGTTTGTTTTGTGTTTCCACACATTCCGTGACAGTATTTGGTTTTTGTTTTGTGTTTCCACACATTCCGTGACATATTTGTATTGTTTTGTGTTTCCACACATTCGGGGACAGTATTTGTATTGTTTTGTGTTTCCACACATTCCGTGACAATATTTGTTGTTTTTTGTTTCCACACATTCGGGGACAGTATTTGTATTGTTTTGTGTTTCCACACATTCCCGTGACAATATTTGTATTGTTTTGTGTTTCCACACATTCCAGTGACAGTATTTGTTTGTTTTGTGTTTCCCACATTCCGTGACAGTATTTGTTGTTTTGTGTTTCCACAATTCCGTGCATATTTGTTTGTTTTGTGTTTCCACACATTCCAGTGACAGTATTTGTATTGTTTTGTGTTTCCACACATTCCCGTGACAGTATTTGTATGTTTTGTGTTTCCACACATTCGGGAAAAGTATTTGTTGTTTTGTGTTTCCACACATTCCGTGACAGTATTTGTTTGTTTTTGTTTCCACATTCCTGTGACAGTATTTGTTTGTTTTGTGTTTTACACATTCCAGTGACAGTATTTGTTTGTTTTGTGTTTCCACAATTCCAGTGGCAGTATTTGTTTGTTTTGTGTTTCCACAATTCCAGTGGCAGTATTTGTGTTGTTTTGTGTTTCCACACATTCCAGTGACAGTATTTGTATTGTTTTGTGTTTCCACACATTCCGTGACAGTATTTGTATTGTTTTGTGTTTCCACACATTCCGGGGACATATTTGTTTGTTTTTTGTTTCCACACATTCCGTGACAGTATTTGTTTGTTTTGTGTTTCCACACATTCCGTGACAGTATTTGTTTGTTTTGTGTTTCCACACATTCCGTGACAGTATTTGTATGTTTTGTGTTTCCACACATTCCAGTGACAGTATTTGTATTGTTTTTTGTTTCCACACATTCCGTGACAGTATTTGTATTGTTTTGTGTTTCCACACATTCCAGTGAAGTATTTGTATTGTTTTTTGTTTCCACACATTCCGTGACAGTATTTGTATGTTTTTTGTTTCCACACATTCTGGGGACAGTTTTGTATTTTTTGTGTTTCCACACATTCCGGGGACATATTTTTTTTTGTGTTTCCCACATTCCCTGACATATTTGTTGTTTGTGTTTCCACACATTCTGGGGACAGTATTTGTATTGTTTGTGTTTCCCCACATTCCGTGACATATTTGATTGTTTGTGTTTCCACACATTCCGTGAAGTATTTGTATTTTTTGTGTTTCACACATTCCGTGAAGTATTTGTAAATTTTTTTGTTTCACACATTCCGTGAAGTATTTGTATCATTTGTGTTTACACTTTCCGGGGAAGTATTTGTATCAGTTTGTGTTTCACACACTCGTGACAGGTTTTTTTCCCTTTGTGTTTCCACACATTCCTGTGACAGTATAGGAGGATACGGATACGGATAACGGATACGGATGATTTATTCTTTTGGGGGCCATTCCCCCCTCATGAAGGGGTGGGGTGGATGACCTACCACCTCACAGTCCCTACTATAATTTTCCCTTGGAAAAAAAAACCCAACAAAAAACGACAAGAAACTTGACTCCGTACGGACAAGGGCCCAAAGTGTGATTGAATTATAATTTAAAAAAGCACGCAACTTAAAGGCTTTTTAAAATACACTGAAAAATTTCTCAAAATTTTTTTTCATTGGTGGAGGGGCCAGCAGCAGGTTTAATCGAAAAAGATTGGAAATTTGTAGAATTTGACGGGATAAATTGCACTTTTTAAAGCCTTAGCACAGAGCAACATAGAAAAAAAATGTAATTAAGTTTCTTGTGCTACTCTACATAAGGGAACAAATCAGGTCATTATCAGTGTGTGTTTTGTATCAGTAATAATGTACAAAAATGTCTGAAATACCCAATCGAAATCTTGTCATTATGAATTTCAAGTGCCTATCAATATTTATCTTCAGATATGTTTTCGTATCATGAACGGTGCAAAATGTCCTATAAACTTTAAATCTATCGCTATTCTCAACATGGGAATGCCATTCTTGCCATCGACAAACAACTAATCTTTCACAAAAACATTAAAAACTGGTTCATTTCTTCCACACCTTGATTCAACCATAAAAAACCCAAAAATCCATATTGATACAACTTACAACGAACATTTGAGGCCCAATTTTTTTACCTCGTTCATCTAATATTTTGTAACATCCTATAAGCTTTGCTTGGTAATTTGGACGCCTCCATTCTCGTTAATTTTAACCAGTAACGTATGCATCTTACAGCAGTTCACAAATAATGGATACCTGTTTGTTTCACCATAGACAAGGTCATTTGGCGTTCGCATCTCAACTCCTAAAAACCTTTTCAGCGCAAATAAGGGGACCTTTTCGCAATGAACCGCTGCTGTTTCAAGATCCCATAGCTCAGCACCATAGAGAGCGATGGGTTGCACTTGAGAATCAAATAATTTCAGAAATAATTCAAAACTATTATTATTCAGCATTCGCAACTTCTGCATAATACGTAATACTGCATTCCTAGCTTTACTTGTAAGATCATGACATGACGCAGTAAAACTCAGTTTCGTGGAGAAGAAAACACCTAAATATTTATACACATTCAAAACTGGCAATACAAACACTATCCTTTTTCCCCCGCACCCAAGTAAACCCCCCTTTCTAAAAAAAAAACTATGTTACTTTTACTCTATTTTCTTTTAAAATGAAGGGAAGGGGGATGCCTTTGCAAACTGTTCAACTGTGTCTGTAAACCATTAACCGTTTCTGACAACCGAACAACATCATCAGTCAATAGCAAAATAAAAAAATTCAAAAAAATCATTGATAAACGATGCACCGTGTCTACCATTCTGAATAAAACAGAGAGAGAGAGAGAGAGACACAGAGAGAGAGAGAAAAGAGAAGGACAGAGACAGTCAGACAGACAGACAGACAGGGAAAAACAGACAGACAGACAGGGCAGACCGAATCAATACGTTCCCCGGTCTTCTGTCGGAAATAGAAAGCAACCAGAGCTTGCAAGTTAAGCACATCTCTCGTGTAAAGAAGTGTCATTAGCTGCAGCTTGTCCCTGTGCTGTAGTAACTACACCCCATCGTCTTTTCACATTTTCTTCCATGTTACGCCAGCAAGTCCAAACTTTGTTTCCTCCGCTCTCTCTTCCCCCAAGGCCATAATGCGAAGCGGGTGAAATCAGCCGATAAAAACAAGTCTGCGCCGCAATGAGAACTAAATGATCTGAAGCCCATTATGAAGACACGGTGACGAGGTTTTGTGGAGCATTATGTGAGGTTTCTCCACACTCACAGTCAAAGTGAAAAAAAGGGAAAAACTTTAGCTTTTAACAGATTTAAAGATCAAAAAGAAAACACTCGCTTTTTTCTCTTGCTTTCATTTCTTAAAAAAAAAAAACCATGTGCTTTTTTTTGGGGGGCTTGTTGGGTGTTTGTGTGTGTGTGTGTGTTGGGGGGGTGTGTTTTGTGTTTTGGGGGTGTGTTTTGTGTGTTGTGTGTGTGTTGTGTGTGTTGTGGTGTGGGGTGTGGGGGTGGGTGTGTTGGGTGGTGAGTGGTAAAGTGTCTGTGTGTGTGTGTGGGGTGTGGGTGTTTCTGTCCTTTTCTGTTGTTTGTTGTCCCTTTTTTGCCTGTCTTGTCCCGTGGGGTGTGGTGCAAGAGCATGTGTAGTGGTGCGTGCGTTTGGGCGTGTGTGTGTGTTACAGTTTGTCTGGGTGCAGGGGGCGTGCGTGCGTGGTGCGTGTGGGGAGTGTGTGTGTGTTATGTGTTGGGGTGTGTGTGGTGTGTGTGTGTGTGTGTGTGTGTGTGTGTGTGTTTGTGGGTTTGTGGTTTGGTGTGTGTGTGTGGTTTTGGGGGGTGCGTGCATGCGCGCCGGGTTTTTTTTGGAAGGGGGGCGTTGTTGGTTGGGGCGGGGGGCGTGCGTGTGTGTTTCAAAGGACACGAAATTATACAAAGGACACGCTTTCAGTGAAACACAAAATTTATTCTTTTTATAATTCTTAATAGTAATTATTAAATGAACGATGAGAAATCTCTACTCTTGCGATTCATTCATCTGATTTTTAATGAAGAACATTTTTCATAATAAAAATTCATGATGAACAAACCAAAAAACAAAACAGATAACATACAAAACAAACACACACACGCACACACAGACAGAAAACAACACCAACAAAATAAAACAAAAAGTAAAAATGCAATGTGGTATCTTAAGTTCCCTTTCTAAAGAAAAAATTTTTGGAAAAAAAAAAATTCCCCCCAAAAATTTAAAAAATTTACATTTCAACACTGCAAAAAATTCAAAAAATTAAAAAACCCTTTTTTTTAAGGGGAAATTTTTTCAAAGATTTTCCGAAAAGGGGGCCCCCACCCTTTACCCTGGCCCCAAAAATCCCGCAAATTTTTTTCCAACCTTTTTTTTCCAAAAAAAAATGAGTTTTTTTTAATTTTTTTCCAAATTTCATTGAAAAAAAAATAATTTTTTTTAAAAAAAAACATTACTACTGCATATTGTGGAATAGGTGAGATGCGGACTGGGCGCCAGGTAAGGGTGGGGGCGCGGGGTCTTCGGCAAAATCTCTGCAAACAATGTCTAAACGCTATGGAGCTAATTTTGTGCACATGTGCACGCTGTGAATGTAATTTTTTGCAGATGAGAAGAATGTATTTCCATGACAATTTCATAGCCACAACGGACTCAAGATACCACATTGCATTTTTACTTTTTGTTTTATTTTGTTGGTGTTGTTTTCTGTCTGTGTGTGCGTGTGTGTGTTTGTTTTGTATGTTATCTGTTTTGTTTTTTGGTTTGTTCATCATGAATTTTTATTATGAAAAATGTTCTTCATTAAAAATCAGATGAATGAATCGCAAGAGTAGAGATTTCTCATCGTTCATTTAATAATTACTATTAAGAATTATAAAAAGAATAAATTTTGGGGTTTTTACGAAAGGTGTCCTTGTTTAAATTTCTGTCCCCCCCCGCAACAACACACGCCGCACGGATGCACATACACACGC
>JABMCL010003475.1:0-7500 GCA_018857735.1 Alviniconcha marisindica
GGCCAGCCACATAGAAATGGCAGCAACAACAATACATATTAATAGTAGTAACAATAATGATAACAAGAGTGATAGTAATGACGAAGCCGGTTACATGAAAAATACTAACAACAAGTAATAGCAGTAATAATAATAGTATTAAAAATAAAGAACAATCCAGACACACAGAAAATGGTACCAACAACGAAAAACAATAGGCTCCTACTGCTAATAATAACAACAGTAATAATAAGAATGCTGAGCGGGTTTGTCGTGTGGGCGTGCTCCCCCGTGTGTGTGTGTGTGTGTGTGTGTGTATGTGTGCGCGCGTGCTCCCCGTGTGTGTGTGTGTGTGTGTGTGTGTGTTTTGTTGTTTTGGGGTGTGTTGTGTGTGTGTATGTGGGCGTGCGTGCGTGCGTGCGTGCGTGAGTGCGTGCTTTGGGGTGTGTGTGTGTGTGTGTGGGGGGTGTGTGTGTGTGTTTTGTGTGTGTGTGGGGTGTGTATGTGTGGGGTGTGTGGTGCGGGGCGTGTGGTGTGGGGGTTTGGTGCGTGCTTTGCCTCCGTGGGGTTGCGTGCGTGCGGGTGTGTGTGTGGTGGGGTGTGTGGGGTGTGTGTGTGTGTGTGTGTGTGTATGTGTGTGTGGGTGTGTGTGTGTGGGCAGGTAGGGGGTGGGGGAAAGATAGAAAACCGGGCGGACAGTGCTATACCTCCGGGGTGCAGTGACTCAGCCCCCTGACACTGCCGTTTGGGGGGGCGGGGGTTTCCGGGGCCAAAAGGTCTCCCTGTTGTTGCCCCGTCCGGGTGGTGTCTGCTTTAATGGATCTAGGGTAGGTGCCCCCACACACACCCCACACACACCCCCACACACACACACACACACACACACACACACCCCTCGGCACACGCCCGCGCCCCCGCGCGCACACACCACACACACACCAAAACACAGGCACGCACGCACGCACACTCACAAGCGGGGGCCCCGCCCCCACCACACACACACACACACACACACACCACACACACACACACACAGGCACCCCACGCCCCACCCCACACACACCGCGCCACACCCCAAACCCGCGTGCCCCGCCGCCCCCAAAACCCCAACACACACCACACACAACACAAAAACACACCCCAAATCCCACCACACACACACACCCCCGGCGCGCGCACACATGTACCCACATACACGCACACATACACACCGTAGAATTGCGTTGAACAGGGCATCTTAGGCGGCACCTATCTGTTGATGGGACGAAGAAGCTGGTTTCATCTTTCGTTCTGTCAAGGCGGGACTACTGCAACTCTTTGCTGGCGAGTCTCCCGGAAAACAGGCTGGATCGCCTGCAGAGAGTACAACACAATGCAGCTCGTCTTGTCCTTGGCAGACGAGGGCGAGACCACGCAAAGCCTTTGCTCAGATCCCTCCACTGCTTGCCAGTCCGACCTCGGATTGAGTACAGAATTCCACCCTGTGCTATCGTAGCAGAGATACATCTGGTCCTGCCTACTTGTCTGGCCATCTCTCTGTCTACCAACCTTCCCGCTCTCTGCGTTCTGCAGACGCTGGTCTCATGACTGTTCCACGCATCAAACTCAACAAGTATGGAAAGCGTGCTTTCTCATGCATACGACCTGTGGGCCTTGATTTCCCTCCCCAAACCTCCACGTGATGCTCCAAGTCTTTTCTCTTTCAAATCCAGTCTGAAAACGTCCCTCTTCGAAAGCAGCTGTACTGAGGACATTCACAGTCCGACCCACCAGGGTGTTGGGCAAAACTGATAGTTTACCGTGTATCTAGTGTGAGTGCGTAGCGGGTGTGCTCGGCTGACTGCCTGCTAACTGCTGTTTTATTTTCACTGTCTGATAAACCTGCACTCTCGGACGTCTAGCTGGTTGACGTTATTTGTTAGTGTTGTGGCTTTATCTTTTTAGTTTATTTTCTTAATAGTGTTCAGTGAGTCAGATTATTGCCATGTTATGTTGCTTAAGTAGGATATAACTTGAAAACTCGAATATCTTTACTGGTACATGGGAATGTCCAATTGCTTACTAATATTTTGTTAGTCTGTTTAAATGTAATCAAAATTGCACCATGAACACACAAGGGAGTTAAATACGTAATTACGCTCGAAATACGTAACACAAGTACAACAACAAAGACCTGAGTCGCCCACGGTACATTTCACCTGGAGGTACATAAACTCCACCAGGTACATCCTGAAATTAGGTTTGTTTTGATTTTTAATTACACCAATTGAGTTATTCTGTAAATGCTAATATATGGATTGTTTTGTTCCCCATTAACAAATTAGCAAGGTTTGCTTGTTGTTTTGTAAAATGCAGCCGAATTCTGGTTGAAACATAATTATACAATTGTATTAATGTACTCTATTTTATCAGTTGTTCATATATATAACCATCTTCCGTGTTCCTAGGATGGGCAGGAGGACCCTGGGGGACAGATCCTTTCAACGCAATGGACCTGTGATCTGGAACTCCCTTCCTCTCTCTGTCGTCTTCACTCTCTTCTTTTAAGTCAAAACTGAAAACCCATCTCCTCTCCTCTGCATACTGACCTGTCGTTTTGCCGATCCATCACCAGTAATGCATGCATTTGTAGTGTGTGTGTGTGTGTGTGTGTGTGTGTGTGTGTGTGTGTGTGTGTGTGTGTGTGTGTGTGTGTGTGTGTGTGTGTGTGTGTGCGCGCGCGCGTGTGTGTCTGTGTGTTTGATGAAATGAGAGTATCCTTATGACTTTGTAAGCGCTCTGGGCTCTTACGAGATGGGGCGCCATAAATAGTCTATTATTATTATTATTATTATTATTATTATTATTATTATTATTATTATTATTACGGACAGGTGTGTGCAAGGTAAGCAACCCACAGCAGAGGTAGATGTCCTGACAACTTAGTTCTGTACAACTTCCGCAGAGGTCAGCAATAAAGCAGTCAGCCGGGTCCCTTGGCTCTGTTGGGGCTCACTGTCCTCTGGGGAGTCCATCTGATCGCCCCTGGTACACTGACATAGACACACGACCTCATCGCTCGTGGTAAACGACCTGACTGTCCGTGGTAAAAGAAGTAGAGAGATTGTCCGTTGTATAAGAAGTAGAGAGATGACCTGACTGCCCATGGTAAAAGAAGTAGAGAGATTGTCCGTTGTAAAAGAAGTAGAGAGACAACTTGATTGCCAGTGGTAAAAAGTAGAGATATGACCTAATTCTCAATGGTAAAAGAAGTAGAGTGAGACAACGGAGAGTAGAAACGTGTATTAAGAGCGGTACTCTTACCTTACTGGTAACCCACTCCTTATAATTATTCTCTCTCTCTCTCTCTCTCTCTCTCTCTCTCTCTCTCTCTCTCTCTCTCTCTCTCTTCTTCTATGTATCACAAACACGCTTGTTACTGATTTAGCGAGTGACGAAATGAGACGAAAAACAAGTAATAGTTATGCTGAAAAAAAGAAGTAAAAATTAAACAAAAACAACAACAGTTCTTGGATTTTAAACTCCTTCAGCTGCACAGTGTCACCCCAGGATGAGTCCCACATTCACAATTGTTTAACACCAGTTTAACTCAGCAGTCACTAAATCCCACATTCACAATTGTTTAACACCAGTTCAACTCAGCAATCACTAAATCCCACATTCACAATTGTTTAACACCAGTTCAACTTAGCAATCACTAAATCCCACATTCACAATTGTTTAACACCAGTTCAACTCAGCAATCACTAAATCCCACATTCACAATTGTTTAACACCAGTTCAACACAGCAATCACTAAATCTCACATTCACATCTGTTTAACACCAGTTCAACGCAGCAGTCACTAAATCCCACATTCACAATCCCACAAGTCACTAAATCACAAGTCTGTCTAATTCACTGTAACAACATTAAAAACATCCATCCATCCTCCACAGTAGCACATGTTTTGGTGCCTGTTTGTATTCCGTAGGTACCTCAACAGGTATCGAAGCATGTGCCATTGTGCAGGTGGACAGATGGACAGCTGACTGAGATCACGGAGCATTGTGCCAGTCAACAGAGTACCACATGGTGGACAGATGGACAGCTGACTGAGATTATGGAGCATTGTGCCAGTCGACAGAGTAGCACATGGTGGACAGATGGACAGCTAACGGAGAGAACGGAGGCGGGGATAGCCCGGCTCGGAGCGGAACGCGTCATGCAAAACTCTCTGATGTAGACATGACAATGGTGTGTATTTGAGTGTGCACTTCAGTAACACCATCAACAACAACAACAACAACAACAACAATACAACAACAGCAACAACAACAACAACAGGAAAGAGGGTCGCAGAAGAGAGGGAGAATGACTAAAATCAAAATGGTGAAAAGGGGTCCTTTAAAACTGAATAATCAAGGGATCAGTGGAGGTACTTAGAGCTTCAAAGAAGTCACACACACACAACAGTGAACAGAGTCGCCTACGGTAACTCACACCTGGCATGCGAGTAAATACAAGGTACGTAATAATACCAGAGGTAAATCCTCAAAAACAGAACAAACAAACAAAAACAACTTTTGTAGATGAAGGTTTCGTAGAAAGATTAAATACGTTTCAACACCTGAATCAGGCATTTTCTTTTGAGGTAATACAACACAACCATACACTGAAGCAGAATTCTTGTTTCAGATTTCCGTCCACTGAAGCGCTAGCTTAGAACGATTCAACAGCGTGCAGCGCCGGGAACAAAATAGGCGGCTATGTCGTCTGCCTGAACAAAGGAAGGAATGGATCAGTGCCAGGGGGGTGTCTTTCATGATCAGCCAGAACGTTTCCCTGTTCATAACCCGGAAAGGCTTTTTCACAAGGGCGGGTCTTTTTCCTTTTAAAATGTTAAAGACCCTTTTTTATGGAGGTGACTCTCCCTACAAAAATTCAAACGATCAGTCCCTGGGTGTGTGTGTGTTGTGTGTGGTGTGGTGTGAGAAAAAGAGGGGAGAAAAAAGAGGGGGGGGGGGGGATTCACGAGCGCGCGGTGAGTTTTGAGTGTAAATTTACGCGCACGGGTTAAAAACATACAATGATAATTTCGTTTTTTGATTCGTAGTGGTTTCCCGTCACACACACCCCACACACACAACACACACACCACAAAACCACCACACACCCCCACAAAACACCCCCACACCAAACCTTTCCCCCCCACTAAAACCCCCCCCCCCCACACCCACCCCCCCGCAAACCCCCCCCCTCCCCGCCCCAGGTTCCCCCCCCCACCAGCGCCGTCCTTTCCTTTACGTAACCAAACAGGGAAAGGCCCCCTCGGAAATTTATTGGTCGTGTGGGAAAAACCCTGTCCAAAAAAACCCCCGGTTTTCCCCCGTTCCCCTCCTGTTCGTTCAGCTCCCCACCTTTGCCCGGCTGCCCCCCCCCCCCCGTAAGTTCCCCTTTTTGTCCGGGCCTTTAGAAAGATTTGGGCTGGGGTTTACAGTTGTTTCCCAAAATTTCCGGGTTTGCTCCCACCCGGTCGCCCAAATTTAGTGTTGGTGTCCAAAAGGTGTCAGTCAAAAAAAAAATACGCAAAAATGAAAAGAGTGCGGAGAGCGCCAGTTTTTGATCAGGACGGGGTCAGAAAAAAGAAAAAATTTTCAGTGACAGGAAATTTGGGAAGAAGGGCCCAAATGTGATCAGTGGTCGTGTTGGAAAAGATTTTACGGCTGACCCCTGGTTTACTCCCGAGGCAAGGGTAAGGGTTTGGTGGGGGGTGGGGTTTCTGTGGGAGGTTTGGGCCCCCTTTTTCTTTGTTTTTTGTGGCCGCGTTTAATTGCTCGGCGTTAACTTCCCGTGTTGTCACCTACCACGGGGTTTTATGAACCCCTGAAAAAACACCCTGAAGGGGGCCCAGAGAAAGGGGGAAAACCTTTCAAGAAAGTTTTTTTCGGGGGCAAAGGGAAAAGGTGAAACTCGTTTTATTTATTATAATGCCCTCCCAGCGAGTATAAAAAAAGTTGCGCCTATTTTTTAATGTTCCTTAACTTTGATTTCGCAAACTAGAAACGTTGAATGCCCCTCGATTGAACCCCGGGAGCTGTACGGACACCGTAAGGAAAATCGCACAAACACCACACACCAACCCCCCCAAAAACCCACAAACAAAAACAAAACACAACCCCCCAAACAAAAACCCAAAAACCCCCCCCCCACCAACACACACACAAACACCCCCCACACACCCCCACACACAAAGAACAGGGACACACACACACCCCCAACACACACACAACACACACACACACACACACACACCCAACCCGCACACCCCACAAGGTCCCACCCACTCAACACCAAACACACACCACACACACCACACACACCCACACAACCCCCCACACACACCCACACACCCCCCCACCCCACACACACGCAACGCACACCCACACGCACACGCACACGCTCACACACCCCCCACCAAAACCACAAACACAAAACCCCACCACCCCACACAACGCACGCCCCGCCACCACCCCCGCAAAGCAACGCCACCACGCAAAGCACGCACGCACCACAACAAAACTCCACCCACCCCACAACCCCACACACCCAAAAACACACACACACAACACACACACACACAAACTAAAACCCTCAGACAGATCGGGAAAGGGCCTTTCGTAATTGCAAAAAAATCCCTGGGCAGCCCCCTCTTTAAAAGTCTCCCGACCCTATCCCTCCCGGGACCCGGGGGTTTTTGATTGTTTAGCGAAAAAAAGTGTCCACAAAAACCCCCGTTTCCTCCTTTTCCCCTCCGTCTCAGCTCTCACATCGCGTCTGCCTTCACCTCCCACGTCCTTGAGGGGGGGGTAAGGCTTTATTTTACAGTTTTTCTTAGGGGCCCCCAATGTCCAAGTCAAAAAAAGAAAATAAACGAAAGGGTTGGGGGGGAGCGGGGGGTGCGCCCGTGTGAGTGTTGGGAAAAAAATTCATTGCTGATGTGGTTTACTCAGAGGCAATGAGGGCCCCGTGGTGGTTTTTTGGTGGGGGGGAAGTCGGTCGTGTTTTTTGGGTTTTAAACAGCGTCAACCAATTCGCGGGGAACCCTTTCCGTGTTTTAAAAAAAAGGGGGGAAAGAATGGTTAGGGCGAAGACCCGATTTAAATAAAAGCAGCTGCTTCCCTTTCGGGATTGGGCCCACTTTAGTAGCGACTACAGTCTACCCATTTTCCATACCTGTCGTCCCGTAAATCCGGTGTATCCATAACCGGGCAGTCTGTCAGTTCCCGGGATACAATACCTTTTCAGTCTGGGTTTTCTTGGGCTGTCTGTCAGTCCGGGGTGTATCCTACCTTTTTCAGTTTGTCAGTCCCTGGTATCCCCAAACCCGTCAGGGTGTCAGTCCCTGTGTATCCATACCTGGGCGTCGTCTTCTTTTTCTGTCTGACTTCTGTGTGGGAGTCTGGGTGAAGGGGGGAATTTAGATCTAAAATCCTACGGGAAAAAAAGGCCAAAACACCCCTAAAGGGACAGGGTAGGTGC
>JABMCL010003475.1:12500-16186 GCA_018857735.1 Alviniconcha marisindica
GGGTGGGAGGTGGTAACATTGTTGCCGGGGAGCAATTCCCCACTGACCTTTCTGCTGGAGCGCTCGCAGTGAAAGAAGCCACAAAGGCACGCTTGAATCTCGTGCTCTGCGGATGCGCGCGCACCCATGACTCATGGTACTTGGGGTAAGGCTAAATATAGAAGCTGGCATGTACCTGCAGTCCGTGCATTGGCTGCCTGCTGAAATACCCGACTGACCTACACAGATACAAACTTACGCCCACACAAACATCTTTTCGCTGCGAGAAAAAAACTTTTAAGTCAAAACTGAAAACCCATCTCCTCTCCTCTTAATACTGAACTGTCGTTTTACCGATCCATCACCAGTAATGCATGCATTTGTAGTGTGTGTGTGTGTGTGTGTGTGTGTCGCGTGCGTGCGTGCGTGCGTGTGTGCCGCGTGCGTGCGTGCGTGCGTGTGTGTGTGTTCGATGAAATGAGTGTATCCTTATGTCTTTGTAAGCACTCTGGGCTCTTACGAGATGGAGCGCCTTAAATAGTCTATTATTAATATTATTACGGACAGGTGTGTGCAAGGGAAGCAACCCACAGCAGAGGTAGATGTCCTGACAACTTAGTTCTGTACAACTTCCGCAGAGGTCAGCAATAAAGCATTTCAGCCGGGTCCCTTGGCTCTGTTGGGGCTCACTGTCCTCTGGGGAGTCCATCTGATCGCCCCTGGTACACTGACATAGATACACGACCTCATCGCTCGTGGTAAACGTACACAGACGACCTGACTGTCTATGGTAAAAGAAGTAGAGAGATTGTCCGTTGTAAAAGAAGTAGAGAATGACCGGTTGTCCATGGTAAAAGAAGTAGAGACGCCCCGGGTTGTCCATGGTAAAAGAAGTAGAGAGACGACCTGATTGTCCATGGTAAAAGAAGTAAAAGAGACAACCTGATTGCCAGTGGTAAAAAGTAGAGATATGACCTAATTCTCAATGGTAAAAGAAGTAGAAGAGACAACGGAGAGTAGAAACGTGTATTAAGAGCGGTAGTTTACCTTATTGGTATCCCACTCCTTATAACTACCCGCCTCTCTCTCCCCTCTCTTCTCTCTCTCTCTCTCTCTCTCTCTCTCTCTCTTTTCCCCTCTCTCTCTCAACACCTATACACGAGCGCGCGCGCACACCACAACACCCCACGCACAGCCCTCCACCCGGTCGCCATTCAGTGTTGTGTCAGTGTCGTCAGAAAAATAATGACGGTTTGTGGAGAGTGCCAAGTGTGATCGGGTTTCAGTGTCAGTCAGAAAAAATACCAGTGCCCAGGCGTGCGGAGAGTGCCAGTGTGATCAGCGCCCGTTTCAGTCAGAAGAAAATACCAGTGAAGACGTGGGAGAGTGCCAGTGTGATCAGTGTCAGTGTTGGAAAGCTTCATGAGCCTACGGGGTGCGTGTGTGTGTGTGGTGTGTGTGTGTTTCCCTGCGTGCGTGCGTGCGTGGGGTGTGGGGGGGGGGGGGGGGGGTTGGGGGGGGGGGGGGGGGGGGGGGGGGGGGGGTTACCGAAATAAGAGTCAGCGCAGAAAGTTGACCCCGAGAAGAAAATCCTACCGCCTCTCCTGCAGGGAGTCGAACCGTGACCTTTCAATCACGGGGTCCGGCGCTGAGCTATCCCCACTCCCAGTGTGTGTCTGAGTACTATTTTGTTTTGTGTGTGTGTGTGTGTGTGGTGTGTTTTGTGTGTGTGTGTGTGTGTGTGTGTGCGTGCGTTTCGTGCGTGTGCGTGCGTGCGTGTTTGTGTGTGCGTGCGTGCGTGCGTGTGTGTGTGTGTGCGTGCGTGTTTGTGCGTGCGTGCGTGCGTGCGTGCGTGCATGCGTGTGTGTGTGTATGCATGTGTGTGCATGTGTGTGTGCTTCTGGCCCCTGTGTACCAGCCGGTCATTCAGCGCGTGCAACGCGTGGTGCAAACCGTGACGGACCGGACCGAGGACAGTGTTGCCTGTTTGGGGGTGTTTGGATTGCACTGACTGGGAACTGTTGGATCAAATGTGTACCAGTTTTAATGAACTAACTCATGTCATTTCCTCTTACATTTCATTTTGTGTTGAATATGTGATAGCCTCTAAACATATTACAACCAACCTTGGGTAACGAAAGATCTGAAGGGGGTTCTGAACACGAAGAAGAGGGTCTGTTTCCAGGGTACAACAGATGAAAAGAAACGAGTGAACAGGGAAGTTAGGGGGGCGATTAGAAAGGTAAAGGAGAAATATAGGAAGAAGATTGAGTCGAAGTTCAGCGGTGGCTGTCTTCGTGCTGCTTGGCAAAGGGATTAAGAACATGGCAGCTGTCAACAAGGCGTCTGCTCCTCGTGGGTCAAGGGTTAGTCTGGAGGGGGTGGCTGATGAGGCATTGCCAAACCACATGAACAGTTTCTTCACTCGTTTCCAAACACGTGATTTTTCATCACGCATTTCCGATGTGAAGCAGTCCTTGATGCCGGACGACAGTGCTGTTTTTGACCGAGAGAGAGTGTTGGGGCTGTTCAAGCATATAGGTGTAAACAAATGCCCAGGTCCCGATGGGGTTTGTGGCAGAACTCTCAGATTTTGTGCCGAGCAGCTTAGTGGCGTCTTTCAACGCCTCTTCCAGACCTCCATAGACACATGTACCATGCCCGACATTTGGAAACTTTCAACTGTAATTCCGATACCTAAAAAGGATAACCCGAAACTACCTAACGACTTTCGACCTATTGCACTCACCTCCCTTGTTATGAAAACGTTGGAAAAAATCATTAAGTTCTTCATTCTAGCTGTCACTGAGTGTAACCTAGATCCTCTTCAATTTGCTTACCGGTCTGGGAGGGGTGTTGATGACGCCAAGCTGTTCATCTTGAACACCTTGTACAGGCATCTTGAGGGGCCTCAGACTCATGCGAGAATTTTATTCGCTGATTTTTCTTCTGCTTTTAACACCATACAGCCACACATTTTAGCAAACAAACTTGTCTCATATTTTAGTCTGGACAATCATTTAGTTTTATGGATCATTGATTTTCTCACCAACAGATCGCAAAGAGTTTTTTTTCAACGGCTGTTTTTCAGAGCTGTCACTGACATGTACTGGGTCTCCTCAGGGGTGTGTCCTGTCTCCACTTCTCTACATTCTGTATTCTCTACATTCTGTATTCTCTACATTCTGTATTCTCTACATTCTGTATTCTCTACATTCTATATTCTCTACATTCTGTATTCTCTACATTCTATATTCTCTACATTCTGTATACAGACGACTGCAGAAGTAACCACTTAAATAGGTTTACATTCTGTATACAGACGACTGCAGAAGTAACCACTTAAATAGGTTTTGGGTAAAATTTGCAGACGACAGTGCTCTACTGTCACTACTTCAGGGATCTGAGCAGTACCATGGACCCGCCTTTTAAATGAGTTTGTTGACTGGTGCGACAACAGCTATTTAGATCTCAATGTGACTAAAACCAAGGAGATGATTGTTGATTTTAGGAGGCAGGAACACAGTCCTGGGAAGACCATTATCCACAATAACGAAGTTGAAATTGTCAGTAAATACAAGTACATTGGCACCATTTTTGACGACAAGCTGAAATGGGACGACCACACTGAAGAAATTGTAAAGAAGGGGCAACAGCGGCTGTATCTCTTGCGAAAGCTAAATTATTTCTGTGTTGCCAAAATATTT